>JABUQX010053097.1:65000-97924 GCA_015478945.1 Trachelipus rathkii
TAAATTCTTTATTCTTTCTTCCACACATTTGGAAATTATGTGATTCATTTCTTAAACAATATTAATTCTTCAATTATTTAATTTAGAAATATATCAGTTTTCTGTAACTTTCATTTTCATGTGTTTTATTTTTCCAATAAAAAGTTTTCTTATTTTCCTTCTCCAACGATTATGTAACTTAAAAGGTTTTTATAAAAATGAATATTTTGCTGTATAGAAGTCTACTCTTTATGTAAGCACTGTTTAGAACCATGAAGCCCATACGCTAGGAGTTGATTATGCAATTCTATGACATGACAATAGTGAGATTATTGTCTCAAAGAAAATAAATGTTAATTTAGGGGAATTCTCTTTCCATATTTGTTCTTCATTTAATAAAATTTCAATTCCTTACTTCATCTGTGAAATACACATTAGGTTGGGATTTGATAGCGAATTTCATATTTATGTCCTTGTTATGGTTTTGAGTAAAGCATTTTTACGATCCTTACATTTATCCTCGGTTAGTACTCGACAATCAGAAGAAGAAGAAGGAAAAAAAAAAACATCATAATAACGAGAAGATGACATAAGTGTGGAAAAAAAGAAAGTGCTGTTTGGATTTAAACTTAAACGTGGAAACCTACTTTAACCTAAACCTAAAATGGAATGACAAGGGATTATTAATAATAATCTTTATTTAGATAAAAAGCAATTTAAATGAATATTAAGCATGAATATATTTAACGGTTGTACGTATTTGTTCATTATATGATTATTTTTAAAAATTTGAAAGGATTATAAATGTGTTTAACAATGAATAGAATGCTTTTCGTAAAGATGTTTCCTTATACTCGTATATATTTTATATATATATAGTATAGTATTATTAAATATATATATTATATATATATATATATATATATATATATATATATATATATATATATAGTTAAGTATAATATATATATAATATTAAGTGATATATATCATATATATACTATATATCGAAATTATACATTTATTGATGTGTTGACCTATCGAAGTGTTGAATGGAAAAGGGATACAAAATAAAACGGAAATCCCAATAGGAGTATAAAAAAGAAAAAATCAAATAAATATTTGTTAGCTTAGCCAAGAATATATAGGGAAAATTATCGCATTGCAAAATGGTGTCTGCTCTGTAATGTGGATTGAAAGTCTTGTAAGGACAAGCCAATAATTCTGAAGGGTGGTTGTTGTAAACAGGCATCTGAATGTGAATATATTGCTGTAGAGTACTGGTGTGATTGATCGTTTGAATACTGTGGAGTAGATTTAAATGTAGTAGCCTCTGAAAATTTTATGAATTCTGGTTTCTGTACCTATCACATGGTATGTATTACTTCAGTGTTCAAGAAATAAGTAAATGGTGTTGTTGTTGAAATAAGTAACTCTTGACTCTATTGTATCTCTTATTGAAAGAGTTGATCATAAAACCAAACCAATATAAACTCTTGAACTGTGGAACCCAATTATTATGAGTTTACCTTCCAGATTTGTACTCTTTTATTATCTCAAAACTCAAATTTTCATTCAAAAGCGGATCTTGTGATTATTTGTACAAAGACGTTGTCTGTTATTGCGTTACTAATCCGAAGAAAAAAAGAAAAAGAAGAAGAAGAAGAAGAGGAAGAAGAAAAGAAGAAGAAGAAGAAGAAGAAGAAGAAGAAGAAGAAGAAGAAGAAGAAGAAGAAGAAGAAGAAGAAGAAGAAGAAGAAGAAGAAAAAAAAAAGAAAGAAAAAAAAAAAAAAAAAAAAGAAAAAAAAAAAAAAAAAAAAAAAAAAAAAAAAAAAAAAAAAAAAAAAAAAAGAAAAACTACAGAACTACAGAACACCGACTAGGCATTACAGTCCACTCAGGCTAGTCTGTTTAGTATTTTTTTTGTTTATTTAATTTATTGGATGTGCTACTGTTTGAAACAGAATCTGTGATGTATTGTTTGAAATTAAGTATTATTATTTTACCTATTTCAAGTGTAATCATACTGAATTTTGATCCACTTAGGACTCAGTAGAGCAGATCTGCTCATAAGGACAATCAAACTTCAAGTGCTGATTGAAGTATTTTTGTCATTATTTATTGTGATGCGATATGTCCATTCATTACAGTTATGATGAGTTTGCTCACTCAGAACAGTTTCTGTTACTAAGCAACAAGACCATCATAAGTGCTAGAAAGAGAAAGTTTATTTTGTTTTGATTTATTTTTTCCAACTTCAGTGTGATCGCATTAGATCACTGTATTAGGAACAGAATTTTACGTTTCTAATGCGGTGAACATCAAAGCTATTTGTTTAACAGTATTTTCATACAGTTTGAGTTTGCTCCACTCAAACGAAAATGTGTTCTAAGCATTCAAACATCATGAGGTTCTACAAGTGACAGAACATTTTGTTTTGGAATTATTTTTCCGACTCAGTGTGATCGATTAGAGCCCCATCTTAAGAACATATATGTTCTAAAGCGGTGTAACATCAAACTGTTATATTAAGATTCGGGCGCCCAAATTGCTTTTTAAGAGTACTTTTAATATTTACCAAAAGATCTCCATGGTTCTCTTAGAAGCAAGCAAAGAGAGGAAGGAAGGAAGAAGAAGAAGAAGAAGAAGGAAGAAAGAAGAAGAAGAAAGAAGAAGAAGAAGAAGAGAAGAAGAAGAAGAAGAAAGAAGAGAAGAAAGAAGAAGAAGAAGAAGAAAGAAGAAGAAGAAGAAGACATGTAATCTTAAACAAATGGAGAGAAACAATAAGAAGACACGTGAAGAGAAGAGAAGAAGAAGAAGAAGGAAGAAGAAGAAGAAGAAGAAGAAGAAGAGAAGAAGAAGAAGAGAAGAGAAAAGAAGAAAGAAGAGAGAGAGAGAGAGAGAGAGAGAGAGAGAGAGAGAGAGAGAGAGAGAGAGAGAGAGAGAGAGAGAGAGAGAGAGAGAGAGAGAGAGAGAGAGAGATACTCTAAATTTTATACAGCAACTTCAGTTCTCTTGCCAAATTGAGATTAAATTCATTTATTCATTCATTCATTCTCTTTATTTTTTCCAATTCTACAGACTCTCCTAAATTCTTCCTGCAGCTGTTTCTAAAGCAAAACAAAGAAAAACAAAGCAAAGCAAAGCAAAGCAAAGCACACTCTCATTTTCTTCCTCCTCGGAAATTATTGCGTGTTATTTCAATGTTCACGACTTCAATGGATTTCCACAAGTTCTCAAAATACTGCTCATGAATTATTAGCAGATCAATTTTCTGTTCAAAATAGCATTGAGCAGTTGGTGCAGCTCTCTAATGCCCTCGCTAATCGTCTAGTCGGGTTAAGCCAACATATTAGACCTTCTTTTAACATACAATCCATCTTCTTACACTATTAAATCTTATCTTTTTTTGGTTCCTTCAAACAGATTCTCAACTATATATCCTGTTCTTCCTCTTCTAGCTTCCACACAGGAATGGCACGTGCTTTTAATGAGGAAAATATTTTGGCACTTCCGCTCTGCAAACTGGGGAGCTTGCTGTCTAACTACTTTGACTTTCCTTTTAATTATTACCGCTTCAAATAATAGGGAGGAGTTCCCCAAGAGATGAAATGATTCTCTCCGACATATATATTATATATATATTATTAGTATATATATATAATATAATATATATAGTTATATATGTCCGGGAGATCATTTCATCTCTTGGGGGAACTCCTCTCCTATTTATTTGAAAGCGTAATATTAAAGGAAGTCAAAGTAGTTAGACAGCAAGCTCCCCAGTTATGCAGAGCGGTAGAGTGCCAAAATATTTCCTTCGATTAAAAGCAGTGCCTATTCCTGATGTGAAGCTAGAGAGAAGAACCAGGATATATAGCTGAGAATCTGTCTTGAAGAACCATAAAAAAAAGATAAAGATTTCAATAGTGGTAAGAAGATGTGATTGACATTAAAAAGAAGTCTATATGTTGGCTATAACCTCGACTAGACGATTTAGCGAGGGCCATATAGAGCAGCTTGCCACAACTGCTCAATGCTAATTCTTGAACAGAAAATTGATCTGCTATAATTCATGTAGCGTTTTTGAGAACTTGTGGAAATCCATTGAAGTCGTGAACATTGAAATAACACGCAATAATTTCCGAGGAGGAAGAAAATGCAGAGTGTGCCTTGCTTTGCTTTGCTTTGCTTTGTTTTCTTTGTTTGCTGTGTGAGAAACAGCGCAGGAAGAATTTAGGAGAGTCTGTTGAATAAAGTGGTAAGTAGATAGAAGAGAATGAATGAATGAATAAATGAAATTTATTCAAGTTATTGATAAATAAATGGTCGGTAATAGATTTCTTCCATCACCTCCCTTACCTTCTCCCTTTCATTCTCCTCCATCTTCTCTCTTCTCTCTCTCTCTCTCTCTCTCTCTCTTCTCTCATCTCGATCATCTCTCTCCTCTCTCTCTCTCTTCTCTCTCATTCTTCTTCTCTTCTTCTTCTTCTTCTTCCTTTCTTCTTCTTTCTTCTTCTTCTTCTTCTTCTTCTTCTTCTTCTTCTTCTTCTTCTTCTTCTATTCGTCTCTCATTATATATATATTCTTCTTTCTTCTTCTTCTTCTCTTAGCTTCTATCCTCTTCTCTTCTTCTGTCTTCTTCTTCTTCTTCTTCTTCTTTCTTCTTCTTTCTTCTTCTTCTTTCTTACGTTGCTTCTTCTTCTTCTTCTTCTTCTTCTTCTTCTTCTTCTTCTTCTCTTCTGCGCCTTCTTTCTTCATTCTTCTTTCTTCTAAGGAACTGATTGAGATGCATGTGGATGTAAATTTTAAAAGTACATCTTAAAAAAGCAATTTGGCGAAGAATTTGGGCGACGAACTTATATAACAGTTTTGATGTTCACCGCTTAGAACATATATGTTCTAAGATGGGGATCTAATCGATCACACTGAGTAGGAAAAAATATTCCAAAACAAATTTCTGGTCTCTTGTGATGAAACTATGTGTTTGATGTTTAGAAAACATTCTATGTACTAAAAATGTTGGCAAATCTATTTGTTTTTGAGTAGAGCAAACACTCATAACTGTACAGATGGAATAGACTTGTAATAAAATAGCTATTTGAATGTGTCACACGCATAGAACGTATCTGTTCTAACAAGTTGATCTTAAGTCGAGTCACACTGAGTGGAAAAATATCCTAATAAACCATAATTTCACCCACTGTGTAGACTTATGAATGTTTTTTGCTTAGAAAACAGAACTGTTCTGAGTGAGCAAAACTCATATGTCACATTGACAGTGGACATTCCATCACAATAAAAAAACAAAAATACTTACAGACTAGATGTTTGTTGACTTAGAAGCAGATCTGCTCTACGAGTCCAAGTGATCAAATTCATATGTTACATTGAAATAGGTAAAATAATATACTTATTTCAAAAATACATCACAGATTTGTTTTCAAACAGTAGACACATCCAATAAATTAAATAAACAAAAATACTAAACAGACTAGCCTTGAGTGGACTGTAATGCTAGTCGGTGTTCTGTAGTTCTGTAGTTTTCTTTTTTTTTTTCTTTTTCTTTTTTTTTTCTTTTTCTTTTTCTTTTTTCCTTTTTTTTTTTTTTTTTTTTCTTTCTTTCTTTTTTCTTTTTCTTCTTCTTCTTCTTCTTTCTTCTTCTTCTTCTTCTTCTTCTTCTTCTTCTTCTTCTTCTTCTTCTTCTTCTTCTTCTTCTTCTTCTTCTTCTTCTTCTTCTTTTTCTTTTTTTCTTCGGATTAGTAACGCAATAACAGACAACGTCTTTGTACAAATAATCACAAGATCCGCTTTTGAATGAAAATTTGAGTTTTGAGATAATAAAAGAGTACAAATCTGGAAGGTAAACTCATAATAATTGGGTTCCACAGTTCAAGAGTTTATATTGGTTTGGTTTTATGATCAACTCTTTCAATAAGAGATACAATAGAGTCAAGAGTTACTTATTTCAACAACAACACCATTTACTTATTTCTTGAACACTGAAGTAATACATACCATGTGATAGGTACAGAAACCAGAATTCATAAAATTTTCAGAGGCTACTACATTTAAATCTACTCCACAGTATTCAAACGATCAATCACACCAGTACTCTACAGCAATAATTCACCATTCAGATGCTGTTTAAAACACCACCCTTCAGAATTATCTTGTCCTTACCAATGACTTTCAAATCCACCATTACAAGTACAGACACACATTTTGCAATGCGATAATTTCCTATAGATTTTGGCTAAGCTAACAAATATTTATTGATTTTCTTTTTTATACTCCTATTGGGATTTTCCCCGTTTATTTTGTTCCTTTTCCATTCAACTTTCGATAAGGTCATAAATCAAATAAATGTAAATTTCATATATATATATATATATATATATATATATATAAATAGATAAAATATATATATATATTTTATATAATATTATATATATATATATATATATTATATATATATATATATATATATATATATTATATATATATAGTATATATAAGGAAACATTTATAGATTTATTAGATTTATTGTTGAAATATTTAAACCTCTTTCAAACTTTTTAAAAAATAAAATCATATTAATGAACAAATACGTCAGACCGTTAATATATTTAGTGCTTAATTATTCATTTAAATTGCTTTTTATCTAAATAAAATTAGTTATTATAATCCCTTGTCTCCTTTATTAGGTGTTAGGTTTAATTTACCAGTTTAGTTTATATCCAAACAGCACTTTCTTTTTTCCACACTTATGTCATCATCTCGTTTTTTTTTTTTTTTTTTTTTTTTTCTTCTTCTTCTTCTCTTCCACCCCTATAACCGAACACACGTACAAACATCTATGCATTCAGTGTAAAATATAATAATGACTATAAATAGAAATTGCTATCAGTCCCCAACCTAATGTGTATTTCACAGATGAAGTAAGGAATATGAAATTTATTAAAGAAGAAACAAATATGGAAGAGAATTCCACTAAATTAATTTATTTTCTTTGAAGAAATAATCCACTTTGTCATGTATAGAATTGCATTATCACTCCAGCGTATGGGCTCATGGTTCTAAAACAGTGCTTAATAAAGAGTAGACTTCTACCAAGAAAAATTCATTTTTTATAAAAATTTTATTTACATTAAAAGAAAAAAGAAGGGAAAAACACAGAAAACTTCCTATTTGAAAATTAAACACAGGAATGAAAGATTTCTGTACTTCTCATAATAGTTTCTAAATTAAATAATGTAGGGGCTTACCATTGTTCAGAAGTTAAAATAGTTGTAAATTTCCATAATGTGTGGGAGAAGAATAAAGAATTTAAAAGTGGATATATATATTATATATATATATATATATATATATTATATTAGATATATAGTATATATATTATATTATATATATTATATATATATATATAATATATTATATATAATTATATTAATATCTATATATATATATAACATACTATATAATATAATATAGTTAATATTATATATATAATATAATATATTATATAATATAATATACTATATTATGTAATTGTTACGGATAAGGACATTTATATATAAAATAAATTTTTATTATAAATAGGATATTCTATATAATTTATATTATAAATACTATATTATGAAGAAAGAAGATCATTAATTATTGGAAAAGAGAGATGAGAACTTGACACTACCTTAGCAAAGTCAATAAAGCGACAGAGTCGCATGGTAAAAGGCCAGGTTTCGATCCCCTCGTCCGTATCCTAGGTAGCAATTACCTGGAGTTGTTCTCCTCCTAAAATAAGGCACTGCCCATGAAGCTTGAACTTTAAAAAAATTGAACTGAACACAGAAACATTGACAATTTAACATTCGTTGCTTAAATATAAATTTTGATACGAAAACTTAAAGAAGCAAATTAACAGAGCTATTGAAACAAGTAAAAATAAACACAGCAACAAAAAAGGAAAAAAAAACAAAAAAACAACAAAACAAAAACAAGCAACAAAGCTCAATGAATTGCCACAGACTAAATACTCTTACAGATAATTCAATAAAACTAGAAATGTGTTACGATTTTATAGCATACCAATATATTTGGGTGATATATATAGGTATTATGAAAGAAATATAGAAGGTTCGAGGTAAGCAGGCAATGATGGTCGTTCTATTCACAATTTTAGAGCCGATATCATTAAAAATTGTATTATGACCAATTGATTATTAACTACTCTAGTACTCAACACAACACCGTACACACAACACACACACACTACACACACACACACATATATATAAATACTTTTATGAATTATATTATATATATATATATATATATATATATATATATATATATATATATAGGTATTATATATATTATA
Source organism: Trachelipus rathkii (assembly GCA_015478945.1). NCBI lineage: Eukaryota > Metazoa > Arthropoda > Malacostraca > Isopoda > Trachelipodidae > Trachelipus > Trachelipus rathkii. The sequence continues at coordinate 73,360 of JABUQX010053097.1, forward strand.
TATTTATATTATAATATATATATATATAGTATATATATAATATATATATTAGAGAGAGGAGAGAGATTGAGAGAGATGAGATTGGATGGGAGAGAGAGAGAGAGAGGGATGAGAGAGAGAGAGAGAGAATTATATATCAGCTTTACTTTTTGGCAATCTTTTATTGAATATTAACTCTATAATATAGAATGCAACAAATCAGTTTGCAAAAGTGATTTAAAATTCAAACTTTGGGTGCACCGCCATCCCTAATGGAGCTAAACACGTTACGAAAAGGCTTCATTGATTATGAGTAAGACGATGGCTTCAACTTTTCGTCCAGTTATATATTCAAATATTTGTTCCTTTATATCACGGTATACTATCAGCTCTTTCATACATGGCGAAAGAAAATATCATTATATTCATATTACATGCTATACATATATTTGGAATTTGTTAACCAGTGGTTAGATTTAACATTTGCGGTCATGCGGAGGAAATTGCCGATGATATTATAATGTATATTTATATTTAATTCTATTTGTATTATTATATATATACTATATATTATATATATATATATTGTATAGATATATAGTATATATATATAGTATATATAGTAATATAATAGTTATAAGTATATTACAGTTTCATCATCAACATCTATATATATATATAATATAGTGTTATACGTGATTTAATGTTATTAATATAGTAATATATTCATATATTATATTACTCTATATATTAATATATAATATATATAATATATAATATATATATATAGTATTAATTATATCATATACAATATAGTAGTATATATATATAATTCTTCCTCCTATCCCCAGATTAGGGGTGAGGTGTGCAGCATACACCGAAGCAGAAAAGAAGTAGGAGAACATGACGCAAGTCGAAAAGAAAGCCCAGCCTTACCGTCCCCTTTATACCCTTAAGTGAGAACCCGTCGCAGTCAGAAAAATCCACCCTAGGGTTTCATGGGACTGCGGCGGACCCTCACTGTGGTACCTCGTCAATGTAGGTTCATCGTCTGGGCAAGGCCCACAATCATACCCCCACCTCACAAAATCCTGCCATTCACTCCTATTATGCACCTTTCTTCCCTCCTCTGCCAGATTCACATTCCTCTCCTTCAGGCATTCCTATACTGACTCAATCCACATTTTCTTCGGTCTCCCAGCTGCTCGATTCCTAGCTTACTCACCAATACATATCCGCTTAACCAATCGACTATCATCCATCCTCTCCATATCACCAAACCCTCTCAATGTACTCCCGTTTATTCTCTCATTTTCTCCTTTCTTCATACTACACAACTCGCTAATGCCTTCATTCCTCATTTTATCAATTCTTCTCACACCTAACACGTCCCTAAGATTGTCCATCTGAACACATTGTACCTTAGATCTATACCTCTTATTCCACACCATAGTTACACTACTATACATTAACACCGGTAACAACATACCCTTATGCAAAACCCTAGCGCACTCAAGACAATAGTCCCTGTTACTCACACAGGATTTAAATGCATTCACCACTTGCCTACCATTCACAACTTTATTACTACACTCCGCATCATCCGTTCCCTTTTCATCCAACATATGTCTTAAAAGTGTTTAAGCTCTGCCAACTAGTGGTTCCAGTTGCTCACCAACATCTACATAACTTTACCGAGCAGTGGACTGTCGCTCTAACCCGACAACCATAACCTTATCTTATCTACATTTACTTTCAAACCCATCCTTTCATGCACCCTGCCAACCCCTCTACCAATCCTCTCAAACTTTTCAGATTCGCCACACAAATCCAAACCATCCCCATATAATAAGTCTCTTCCATTCTCCATCATTCAAACACCTTTCCCTGCCACCCCTGCCTCTAATTCTTTCATAACCCCATCCATATACAAATTCGAATGGCCAAGGATACATAGCACATCCCTGCCTCATTTCTCTGCCTTATTAATATTAAATCCAATCACGGTTCCAAACTCCATTACACGTTATTCTTACACACGCTTCATTATCTTCATACATACTTTTGATTTCATTCAGAAGCCTACCACCAACACCATTTATCACTATAATACCTGCCGTAGAGCTTCCCTATTAATTCTATCATACGAATGTGGCAAATCTATAAATCCTAAATACAATTTATTCTTCTTTTCTCTCATTTTCTCAATCACTTGTTTCAACATAAAAATTTGATCCACACATTCTCTACTACTTATAAATGCATTTTCTTTTTCACCAATCAATCGCTCAGTCACTCGACGCACTCTTTCGACCAAAATACCAGCATATACCTTCCCTACAACAGTCAATAAACTTATTCCCCTATAATTCCTAGAGTTCTCCTTATCCCCTTACCCTTATATAACGGTACTATTACTGCTCTCCTCCAATCCATCGGAATTATACCATCCATAAACGCTTTGTTATGCAACTTCCAAATAAATTCAATTACCATCTAGCCTCCGTTCTTGATCATTTCGCCAGTAATTCCATCTATGCCTTCAAATTTAACATTCTTCAACTTTCTCACTCTAATCATTACCTCCTCCTTACTAATGACCTCATCCCCAAAATACATATTCCTTCTTGCACCATCAAACCCACACACATTCACTATCACCTTTTCATTACTAACAATGTTATACAGATTTTCAAAGTGTTCCTTCCACACTCCCCTCACATCCATTTCATCAGTTACGAAAGCACCATCCCTATTCATTATTCTAAGCAGATTTCTTTTATATATATATATAATATAGATATATAAGTATATATATAATAATATATATATACTATATTATATAATAAACCATATTATATTATATATATATTATATAATATTATCATATAGTGTTATATATATATATAATATATATGCTTTAAGTTATCTTCATAATCTTAAATAAAAAATGCACATATTTAGTTCCAAATAAATAAAAGTACATTTAGCATAACGGTGAATTTGGCATTTACTTTAAATATTAATAAATAAAAAATAGATTTATATAAACAAATATTAAAGCAGAAAAGTATATTGCTCTAAATACTAAATTAATAAATATTTTTATCACAAGTTTAAAATATAAAAATGAAGAAAATTCATTTATTTTCCCTATATAGGGGGCTAGGACGATTATTTTTAGGCTCTTTATATAGTATATATAAATATATAATATATATCTATTAATCATATTATGAAATATTATATAATATATATATTTATTATCTATATATAGTGTATTATATTATATATATATATTATTATATATATATATAATATATATATATATATTATAGGGCTATTATATATATATTATTATATCAGCGGCGACTCCAGTAAACTTTTTACTACTCGCGCTCTCTCTCTCTCTTCTCTCTCTCTCTCTCATCTCTCTATCTCTGGCGCTCTCCTCTCTCGAACTATTTATCTCTCTCTCTCTCTCATCTCTCTCTCTTTCTCTTTCTCTCTCAATAATGATTTTAAAAGGAATTATATTAGTAGTGTACTATATTATATATATATATATTATATTTATATATATATATATATATTAATAATTATATATACTATATATATAAGTATATATATACGTTAAGAATAATAAGTAGTCTCCCCTTATTTATACATAAAGAGAATGAAACTAAGAGAATGCCAAGGCAACCCATCATAAACCAATTTATACTCTAAATTTCACTCACACACACAATCTCTGCATAGGTCGATTTGGGCAACGAACAATCACCTTTTTAGATTTGATTGAAAATAGCGTTTTTTTAATATCGCTCGGATAGATTCTTACACTTTTTGTTTGCAATTTTAGCTAATCTCTCTTATTTTATTATGTAATGTTTTCAGTGTCCATTTGACCAATTTTAACAAAAATAAGAGAATTTTATCGTAACATTATAAAAAAAATGTTAAAGATCGATCGTTATCTTATAATTGTGAACTCGTTTATAAACACGGAGCACCACGATTTATAGGAGTCGCCTCTGATTAGTAATGTATATATATATTATATATATATATATAATATATATACTATATAGTATATTATATATATATAATATATAATATTAATATATTATTATAATATAATATATTAGTATTATATATTTAATAGTATATAGTAGTATATTTCAAATATATATATATATATATATATAGTACTATATATATATATTAATAGCCTTATATTATATATATATATATTATATATATATATATATTATATATATATATCCCTATAAATTATATATAATATATATAATACTGTATAGATTATAGACTTAGATACGTATTTTTTTAATATATAATAGTATATATAATATATTTATATAGTATTATATAGTATATATATATATATATATATATATATATTATAATATATATATATATATATATATGCTATATATATATATATATATATAGGTATGTATGTGATAATAATATTATATTATATATTAATTATATAGTATTATATTATATTATATATATATAGCTATATATTATATATATAGTAATATTTGTATATATGATATATTCTTATTTAAGTGGTAATATATTATAGGTATATAATATATATATATATATTATATATAGGTATATATATATATATACTATACTAGATATATATATATATAATTAATATAGGATTATGTTTGATTATCATATATATGTATATATATATTATATAGTATATATATTATATATATATAGTATATATAGTGATATAAATAGTATATTATATACTCTTAATAAATAATATTCTAATATAGGATATAATAATATAATATTATAGTAGAACTTTATATTATAGGTAAATATATTATATATATATATATTATATAATATATATTACATGTAATTATATATATATAAGGTATATTATAATATAGTATATATTTAGACTATATATATATATATATATAATATAATAGTATATATATATGTATATATATATATATATATATATATATATGGCAAATCCTTTTTTTTATTCGTCATTGGTATAATATTGCTTAAGTTACGTCGCTTGGCTGCATATGAAAGCGACAAAAAGATGTGTCATTTTAGGCTCCGTGTGACAAGAGACAAACATGACAAACAAAATTGTTTTTTAAAAAGGAGAATATTTTTAATATACCAAAATGTTCTAACGTTGAGTAGTATCTTCAGTATTTCATCATTCTTTGCATTATTTTTTCAATACTATATCCTTATATATATATATATATTATATTATATTATATAGATATATATTATATACTATATATATATTATTATATATATATATAATAATATATATTATATACTATATATAATATATATATATTATAATAATATATATAGTATTAATATATATATAAGTACTCATTAGTATATATATATATAGTATATGTATTTTATGTGTATATATAGTGTATATATATTATATATATATATATGATATAATATATATGAAGATATTATATTATTTTAAAGATAATATTAATTTATATAATATTTACATATTGTTTACATAAATTATATCTCAGTTGTAAACGTATCATATATTATATTATATTAGTATATTATTAAATATATTTATATATTGAATATTTATATTATATATATAAATACTATATATATATTATATAGTATATATATATAATATATATATATGTTAGTAATATATATATATATATATTATATATATATATATATAATATATATATATATATATTAATTCTAATTGACAGTTACAAAACTTCTGTAATCAATTAAATTTTTTAAAAATAATACTATGCATTTTTTTTCACTTCCGTTAAAGACAAAAATAAATTTGAAAAAATTATCTTTGAGAAATTAATAATAATCAGATAGTTATTTAATTTATAAACGATTTTTTTTTTTTTTTTTTTAGAATTTTCTTCGGAATTTTTTTTATTTTTCTTTTATAAGATGTTTATTGTAATAATTTTAATATTTCTCTGATTGAGGCTTAGTTCAAGGAGCGAGTTAGAGGTGGGGCGTTGCTATGTGATATCAGAAAGTAATGTGTGAAAATTGTGTTCAGTTGGTAAAACATAGGTAGGCAGAAAATAATATTACATTGTCGTAATAAACAAACCAGAAGCCTTGTAATTGTTTGCTCACATTGTATGAAGGAATGCTAAAACACTATGAATATGTTTGATAATTAATTATTTTTTATCATTTTTATTACAGAGATTACCACCACACACGGGCAGAGTCCTTTTGAAGGAAGGAGTAGAGAAAAAGACAGAAGATAACCAGTCCAAACAAATAAATATCTCAGTTTGGCGCAGACACACGATTCTATTTTGAAGGAATATCTGATGGTGCATCATAACAAGGAATTTCACAGAAGAGAGGTGGCTGGAAAGAAGGTCGCAATCCAACAAGTAAGTCAATAATATTTAAAAATAAAAGGATAGGCTATATTGATATATACTATATAGTATATACTATATTTATATAGTATATATACATATATATATATATATATATATAGTATAACTTATATATAGATATATATATATATTAAATTAATATATATATATATAATATATGTACTGTATTATCAACTACTCGTTTAAGTAGTAAACTATCTCTCTCTTCATCTCTCTCTCTCTCTCGCTCTCTCTCTCGCTATATAATATATTATAGTTATATATATAGATATTATATATATATAGCTATTATTATTATTATTCTCATATACTATATATCATTATACTATATATATATATATATATATATATCATATATATATTATATTATATTATATTATATAAATCAGTGGCCACTCCAGTAACTTTTTACTACTTCGGTGCTCTCTCTCTCTCTCTCTCTCTCTCTCTCTCTCCTTCTCTCTCTCTCTCTCTCTCTCTCTCTCTCTCTCATCTCTCTCTCTCTATATATTACCTATATATATATGCATATATATATATATATATATATATATATAATATATATAGTATGTATATATATATATACTTATATGATATATCATATATATCAACTATATATATTATATATTAAATATAAATTATATTCTATTATATTATTATATATTATATACAGTTGATCACTCCACTCACGGGCAGAGCCATATTCAAGGAGGTGGTGTTGCACACATCAGTTATTCATCAAACTACGGGCAATTACTACGCAGTATGGAGCACATACTCAGGCTTATAAAGGTGAGAGAGATTAATTCAGCTGTGAAACACAAGAAGATGAAGAAATCCATTACGAACAGGGTGGCAGGAAGAAGGGAAGCACGCAGCGAACAAGCCTGAAGTTACCAATATCAACACACAAATCTCATGCGCAGACACAGCACCCCTTGTGCCTACTGAGGCGAATAATGGTTGGCGGGTACTGGAGTTAATAGTACTCTGGTATGTGGACTAAAATATTCACCAAAAGCTTCATGATGTGGTACCGTATAGAAAAAGAGTTAAATCACCAAACATCGCGCGCTAAAGACATAAGTGTGTCTCAAAGAGAACTGGAGAGTTGCAGAACAATTTATTAACGACCTTTGGCCTTTCGCCTCACCCTATCCAAAAAGCCGGGTGAAAACCAGAGCCCCCCAGCACTATGATAGAGCCAGTACTCCACTACAAAGGGCGCGATAGACCCTTGTATAGCGGTGAGCAATCTGGAAGAGGAAAAAAGTCTTCGCAGCCCTAAACAGGAGAAACTGCCAAAGTTTCTTTGAGGTCGCATAGGCAACGTTGTGATGTGAGGCTTCCCAGACATTTTTTTGTTTTTTTATGTTAAGCCAAGGATGTTTTATATTGTCAACTAGTGGAGAGACGAGAGAAAACGCATCGAAAGGAGAAGGAAAGTTTCAGTAGGTGGCTTAGAAGTTAGATCTTGTACTCAAGCTGGGTTTTTAAAGAATTGAATTTCACCAAGGTTGTAGACGACCCCAACCTGAGAATTCTATCCGGTTCAGCCGGGAATAGAATCGGAAAGATTAAGACGAGAGGCAATTCTAGAATAATAAGAAAGGAGCAGATTGAAATGACGTTGAAGAATGAAGGGTCCTCGAGTCATCGGCATACGAGTGATGAGTTAGATGGAAGTTGAGAGATCATTATGAATAATAAGTAGGCAATTCAATGTAGGAGATAAAGACAGACCCTGAGGAACACCACTATGGAAAGAAAAGAAGAGAAGAAGTTCGCAATCCCATCAACCAACCAGCCAGATATTTTGAGCGATTTGAAAAGAAAACAAGACTAAGTAAGCAAATAGAGAAGGAGGAACAAAGTGAGGGGAGCTTGGAGCAAGCTAAAGTGAGTGTGCATACCCGTATCAATTGGCCATTGGATTATTCAAGCGCACCACACAAAGTCTCCCTTTAGTTCCTGAGGGCGGGAAAACCATAATCAGTCTAGATAGGAATAGTATATCGCCAGTCAGACCTCCGAAGCGCCGAAAGCCGTCTGGCGATCGGATAATGAAGTGAATGAGATCAGAATGATATTAAAAGAAATAAGATTTGAGTAGAGTTTCAAAAGATCTTAGATAGAATATGTACAAGTGAGAGCCATAGGGCGATAGTTAGAAGGATCAGAGCGGCTTCCTTTTTTTCGGAACAGGTTGGACATAAGTGCTGCTTCCAACACTGAGGGAAAGTGTTAGCTCATTGAGACATAGAGAATATAGTCAATATATATACTGTATATATTATTTTCTCCCATTTATTTACTATATAAGTATATAATTTATATAGTACTATATATATATATATATAATAATATATATTATATATATATTAGTACTATTTACTATTATAAATATAATATTATAATATAATATAAATAATACAATATTATTATATATTAATATATTAATTATTATTGATTATATTATATTATATAATATATATAATGCTATAAATTATTATATATAAGTATATAGATATATATAATATATATATATTATATATAAATATATATATATCATGTTAATAATATATATATTATATTATTATATAATATATATATTTATATATATATTATATATATAATATATATTTATATATATTATGGTATATAATAAAGTATATAGTATATAGTAACTATAATTATCTATTATATCATATATATTAACTACTTAAGTTCTTCCTTCTAAATCGTTTTCTTTTTCTAACGTCAGTTCTGAGTCATTCCAGGAATAACTTTTTCAATTATTTTTTTTTAAAAAAAATTTTTTTTCAAATCTAAATTCATCAGATGGCTCTCGTCTCCGCCATACGAATATGGCATTGAAACTGCCGATCCATTTTTTAATGTTTGTTAATAGCGTTATATGTAATTGCGGTTAATTCTTACCTTTTTTCGTTTTAATTTTGCATAATAATTTGATTTATTTGGACCAACTCGTGTTCGCAAAAAAAATAAGGAGAATTTTAACGTAACAATCCCGAGAACGAAATAATCTTGTGCCAAATAGATCGTCCTTCTATAATATTAACTCGTTGCCTTGACTAAGTAGCACGGTGGCAGGAGTCGCTCTGATAGCCTATATTTAATCTATATATACTACTAATATAATAATATTATATAGTTATATATATATATAAGTTTTAAGTATATAAATATACATTATATATATTATATATTAATATATATATATATTATAATTACTATAATAATTATATATAATAATATATAATATATATATATATATTATATAAATAATATATATTTGCTATTATTATAAGAATTTTTGTGCACTTTGAGCTTAATACCTTGTGGAGAACGAAGTTCACTTGAGAGCTTATCTTTTTTGTAATCAAACTCAGTGACCTACGAGACAGCAAGCCAGGTGTCAATTGTTTTACATACATTTATGTTTCTAAGTAGTCTTAAATTATATAATTATGCCTGACAAATAGTAAAATTAATTCCTTTATTTAACAAAAAAAATTAATAAATAAAATATTAGTTCAAATATCAAGGTTTATAATGATTATTTAAATTAGATAAAAACTATTATATATTATAATATATTTATGTATTATATATATATATATATAGTAGCTATATATTATACGTATTATATATTAGTATATATATAAATAGTATAGTAATATACTATATATATATATATTATATATATTATATATGAAAATTAAGCAAACTCTGACATCGAAATATGGGTGGAAGGGGAGGATGCAGCGGTGGTAGAGCAGTTACAAATATGGCATCAAACAATATCCTGCAAATTCAGTAGTGAAGAGTACTCTTTCTAAGTAATTGAAAACATTGAAACTTGAATTTACTTTGAATATTAAATGATTTACTCGAAAAATTTTGAATAAACTTGTTCAAATTAACTGTTTAATTTAATTTAATTGGCGTAGTAAGGCATTACGCATATTATAATTATATTTATATATATATATATATTATAAATATATATATTATTAATATATTAATATATATTATATATTATATATATTAATATTATAATATATATATTACTATATATAATTAATTATAATATTTAATAATTTATCCTAAACCTAACCTAACCTATAACCTATAACCTAACTAACACTAACCCTACCTAAACCTAACCTAACCCCATAAACCTAACCTAACCTAACCTAACTAACCTAACATAACTTAACATAAATTAATTTTCATTAATTATACTCAGATTGTTAACGCTAACTTTTACGAAATGTTTTTACTGCCATCCTTGTGAGATATTGGTGGTTGATCTTATCCTCACTAGTCACAAGTACAGTTTTCTAACCAAATTTGCCTTATATTATATTATATTAATATATATATTTAATTATATATAATATTATATATATATTATAATACTATATATATATAATTAATATTTAATATTTATAAATTATAATATATATATATATATATATATATTTATATATTATATTAATATATATATATATATATATATTAATATTATTAATTAAATTATAATTTATATAACTATATTATTTATAATATATATATTATTATGGTATTATATATATATAATAGATAGTATATATGATAATACCTATATACTAATATAGCTATATATATATTATAATATATGTTTTATAGTATATATTAATAATATTATACATTATATATATATATATTTATATTTATATTCTATATACTATTTATTATATTATTATTTTCATAAATATATTATGATTTTTTATTATTATATATATTATACTATATATATATATATAAATTGAACTGATTGAAAAATTACTTGGGTTACTATTGTTTACTATCACAAAATGAAAGCACAATAAAATAAAAACAAAATTTTATGTGTTAAAAGTGAACTTAAAACATTGTTAATAACGTGAGTTGTGCTTCCAACAAAGTTGAGTCACAAAAAGAACTAATATCAGTTTCTAAGAATATGAGATTGTTTCTCAGCTTTTGCCTAACGCTTGTAAATTAGAATAGGAGTTTTCTGGCATTTGGCTTTGAATCTCTTTGATCTGTTTTTATGTAAAAATACTTTATATGTAAAACTGTTTGAAGGAAAATTTATTTTTGACAATTAACTAACAATCTTTACCCCACCCAATTTATGGAAAGTTTTCTCTCTCTCTCTCTCTCTCTCCTCTCTCTCTCTCTCAATTTTATAATATATATATATATACTATATTTATATATTATATATATCATATAATATATATAAACTAATATTAATATTATATATAATATATATATTATATAATATATATTCATATATATATAGTATAGTTATATATAATATATATACAAAGTTAATATACACCTATAAGTATACTAGTATATATTATATACTATTAATATAATATAATATTATATATTGTAATTAATTTTATTGATAATATATATATATCATATTAATATATGATATATATAATAATATATAATATTATGATATATTAATCTATATATATATAATAATTATTCATATATATATTGTAAGCATGAAACAACTATTTATTATATCAAATGAAGTAAAAGAGATATGCATGTACAATTAAAAAGAGACCTTTATATATGTATGTTTTTTTTTTTTTTCAATTAATAATAAACCAATCGGTCCCTAGGGTTTTCTTTCATAATAGTTTACAATTTCTCATGTGTAAAAATTTCAGAAGCAATTTAGAACAGGAAGACAATAAGACCTCTCTAAGATTGAAAATGAACACGTGGTGAAATAATAAGAAGCTTTTATTCAAGAGTAGTGAAATAATAAGCAACCTTTATTCCTGGGTAGTGAAATAAGTAGCAACTTTTATTTAGAAATAGTGAAATAATAAGCAATATTTATTTATGTGAACTTTTAATCTGTAAAGTTTTGCTTATAAATCATAACAATACGATTACATCACTTATATAAAAGATTGAACTGTTTCAGTCCAAGTTGAACTGAAATAGTTCAATCTTTTAAATAAAAGATTGAATTGTTTCAGTTCAAGCTGAATTCTCAAAAGTTTTGTTGTTTACGATTCAAATGATTAATGTTGCTTTTGAAGTTGGGTTTCCTATATCGATAATTTAAATTGTGGTATTCTCGTTACAATCATAATGAACACACATATATAGCATATTTGAAACATTAGTAACATTACGTACATTAATAACAAATACAGAAATCATAGTTTAATAGCAAAGCAGACATAAACAATCGACAGAAAATAAGTAATGTAAATAAAAAGTATAAAATTTAATGACTTAACTTGTGTTCAGTTAAGTTTGTGAGAAAATGATAACGACATTTTGTTTCTTTTAATTTCCCGAATCCCGATTCCCGACTGAAAAATTTCAAAATTTCCGATGCAGATTCCCTCCAAAAAAAATTTGACGATTTCTATTCATCATACAAAATAATTTCGTATTCCAGAAAAATGGTCAATTCTTTGTAACATCGATGCAGATTATGATTCATCGTTTCATCATTAATATATATATATATATATATATTTAGCAAGTATTAATCTATTATTTACATCTAACGTATAATAAAATATATATATAACATATTTATATATATATATATTGATTTAATATTTTTATTATTTTTATTTATTACTCTAAATTTTTTAAATTAATTTATTATATAATATATAGTATATAATATATATATATATACTTGAGTGCGCACGCATTAATCTAACGCTATGCTTCCAATCTTTCTTAAACATAAAACATTCTTACACATTTTGATACATGATAATATTGCTATACGCTCAACCCTTCTGTAAACATTATCTATCATATTTGAAGAAGAGAAATGAAACAATTTTGTTGTAAATCTTGAATCTATTAAATTGCCTTGTTAAATGAGAGCGATAGAGAAAGAGAGAGAGGAAACAATTCCATTATTTGTAGCAAGGCATTTATAAATGATTCCTAATCATTGGTCATTGAGCTTTGGAACAAATTGAATAAAACTTAAAGCCAGGAATAATTATATATTACGGATAAAGTTATTAATATATATTTCTGACAAAGAATATTTAGTCTCCGGAAAAGATAGAAAGAAGGAAAATGAGAGAGAGAAGAGAGGAGAGAGAGAAGAAAGAGAGAGAGAGAGAGAGAGAGAGAGAGAGAGAAGAGAGAGAGAGAGAGAGAGAGAGAAGTAGATGTATTTATTTTAATTAATTTTGTAACTGTGTATTATTAAAGAGATGAATTAGTTAATGTTCTTTTCTTTGGCGGTCTGTCTTCGATATTATATGTTATGCAATCGAGTAAATAATATATTAATATATATTATATATTATTCATTTATTTATATTAATAGGTAATAGATATATATATATATACTTAATCTATATATATATATAATATATAGCTATATATTATATATATATATTATACTATATACATATATATATTATTATACATTATAATATATATATATTTATTTATTCATTATATATTATAATATATATAAATATATATATTATAATATAATATATATATATATATATATATATATATATAATTATAATATATATATATATATATAATATATATATAAAACAAAAACAAATATATATATCATATAAAACAAAATTTTTTACATTTATATATGATAGAGAATGATATAATATTATATATATATATATATATAATATTTATATTATATGTATATATTAATACTTATATATATATTATATACTATATTTTATTATAATATATATAATTATATAATATTACTTATTTTATTATTTATATATGTATAGTTTGTATATATATATATATAAATTATATATATATAATATAATAAATAAATATATATAATATCATATAGATATATATATATATATTATATATATATGATAGATATAGTAGTATATATATATATATATATAATATTAATATTTATATAATAATAACATATTACTATATATATATATTTATGATTATTATTATATTATTATAAATAATTATATATATATAAATATAATATTAGTATAGTTCATATTATATATATATTATATTATATTTTATATAGTATATACTTTTATATTATATATATAATATCTTATAAGGAACGATATTCACAGCTATTACCAACAAAATTAATTAATTTATATAAATATATATATTATATATATATAATAATATATATATGATTATATATTAGATTATATATATATAAATAATATAATTTATATAATTATATTATATTAAATATTATATATTATAATATATATATATATATATATATTATTATAGTTAATATATATATATATTATATATATAATTATATTTAATATTATTATATATATATATATATATATATATATATATATATATTTATATAATTATATATAATATATATAATATAATTAATATATATATATTAATTCTTAGTATGATTCATATTAAATAACGAATCTTATCTTTCTACTATTAATCTAACGCATTCTCTAGTGAATATGGATAATACTTATCCTATTATATGCTATATAAGATACTAATAATGTCAAACCATACTCTATTTTTTTATATATTATATATCACCAGTTTAAAAATTAATCTATTTAAGTAAATAACAACTGCCATATTATTATAAAAAACTATTCGTTTCATGTTTGATATTTGTATATATTTTGGTATATATATTATATATACCTAACATATTTTATTACAAATTTGAACCATTTTTGTATCATGAATTCTATTAAAACCAGCTCAAAGAGGCTTTAAAAATAGGCAAAACTTATAAAAGTGAGCTGAATGTCTCAAAAATAAATAATGTGTTGATGGGCTTGGAGGGAGTGCATCGGAGGAACTTGATATGTGAATAAAATGTGTGGATCATTATCTATATTCAATATTATTGTCAGGCTCAATCCCCTTAAACGCATCAATAATTTCAAAATCATTGAAGGATATATATTACTCCTAATATGGATATAATATAATCCAATACAATTTCAGACTTCGTATAATTATACATTATAAACTTAAAATATATGATAGCTCTAAGAATAATCAAAAAACTTAAAGTCTTGTATATGGTAATAAGGGTCGACCAAAAACGAAATAAGATTCCTTGATGGATAGATATTAATTTATTATACACTCGTTTATATTTTTTTTATATTCTGTTTTCTAATCTTGATTCTTGTTGCTATTCTATAATTTATTAATCTTTCTTTAATTTAAGTCTACTTTGTTATCTTTCTATTCGACCATTTATTCCTTGTTCTTTTCTTCTTGTTCTTGTTACTTATTTCTTCTTACTGTCCCTATATTTCTTGTTCTTATGTTCTTTTACAACATCTATATATCTTCTTATTCTTGGCCCTTTGTTCTTAACTTCTTATCTTCTTTTAATCTATCTTTCTTTCAATGTTAGTGAAAAGTTCTACCTTCTTCTTCTTCTACTTCATATTCATTTCATTGTTCTCTTCTATCTATCTTATTATTACTATTACTATTATATACTTCTTGTTCTTCTATTGTTCTTCTTCTTCTTCTTCTTTCTATATTTCTTATCTTCTTCTTCTTCTTCTTATTCTATCTTATATATGGCTTCTTACTATCTTTTTCTTTCCTTTTTTTTTTATTCTATTTTTATAAATAATTTTATTACTTTTTTTATATATACTTATTTCTTATTCATTTATTATTATTCTTTATCTTCTTTTTCTTTCTTTCTTCTTCTATTCTTCTATTCTTCTTCTGCTCTTTTCTCTTATCTTAGCTTCTTACCATCTTATCTGCAGTTACAGTAAAATCGAGTTTTTTTTCTTTTTTGTTCTTCATTTCTTATCTTTCATTCTTCTTTCATCATCGGCGTCATTCGATCTTCTTCTTCTTCTTCTTCTTCTATCTATCTATTCTTCTTCTTCTTATCTTCTTTTTCTTTATATACTGCAATATTCTCTGAATGTCTTACTATTTTCTTCCTATCGTCTTATTTGTGTTTCCCCCCCAGTCATCATTTACTTATATCCTTCTTTTTATTGTTCTTTTCTTTTGTTTATAGTGAAGTTGGAGCTGATATATGTGGCTGCAACTTTTTTTATTATTACTCGTATTGCAATAACTTACCCTAGCATTGTCTTTTTATTTTTTCCCTCCCTTTCAAACGGATTGTTTATCGTCAATAATTTTTTCAATTTTCACTTCTACTAAGATATATGTAAAACCTCAGAAAATGTAACAATCATGTGGAAAACTATTTAATCAATCATAAACTTAGAAACTTTCACTCAGAAAATAGGTACTACATTTTTTTATTCTTTCACAGACAAAGCCACACATATAGCCAAGTTTCTATTGGAACACCTCAAGATAAACTTTAATCATAGGTTTGCTTAAATGAATCATCTCTCTTCGGTCTGTGAAATAGATTAACTTTACTTTGGTTATGAGCAATTTTTATTGAGATTTACTGATTGTACGTCAAGTACCCGTGTCTCTTTTTTAGTCTTCACTTATCTCGCTTTAAACTATTTATGACAATAAAGCGACCATTATTCTCTCCATTAATATTAAGTAATTATTCTTCACGATCTAGCATCATAATCTTTTGAGCTTGCAAGTGTTGCGCATTTTGATATGTTGATTTGAGGATCAGTCCTTCTTGCATTGGACACAGACCTATCTCCTTTTCTAATAACAATTGAATAAAAAAATCTGCCACACCGTTTTGTTGCGATCTTACTAAACCCTGGTTAATATATTCTGAAGGGTTACTTATTATACTCATTATACTTATGATAGCTAGCTCGTAGATTTCAATTTATGTTGGTTGAACTATGCTTAACAAATCAATTGCAAATATGCTATCCATGAGGATAAGGTTTTGTCTGGAAGTTCTTATAATGGCTTTGAAGAAAAAGGAACCCGGAGGTGACCCTCCGCTAGCACTGTTCCCTTACCAGTCACAACGCGGTCGGAGACAGGTGTCAGGACTGCCATCTAAAGTGCAGGATGCATCCACGCAACCGGAGTGCCAGAGCTTGATGCCCGGGATGCTTGCTCCTGAGACCGATTGAGGATGACCTCAGTTAAGTGCGCTACCGGTAGTAAACATAAGTTCCTCTCGCCATCAACCGCAGAGTGCCCTCAGTGTCAAACATAACATCTTATGTACCATTTGGCCCTTCGTGCCATTCGTTATCACTGGTCCCTCTCCCCCTGCCCGAATCGTTCCTCCCTGTATTGTAGTCTCAGTGTATCATTATGCCATTTACCCTATACTCTTCATTTTCTCATCACAATACTTCCTATTTTCATATCCTGATCTTTAAAAGATACTCTCCTCTTTATACCTATCATTAACAACTACCGCCAAACCGTCAAATGCCAATCATATAAGCCAATTGAATAAAGAATATAAGTTTAAGGCAGTCATGTCTCAGATGATAATTATTAGGGTTTATAAATAATGAGATTATAACATTAATAACTTCATTGCGTGTTGTGATACGATCAAATCCGGACATTAAGAAATAAAATATGTATTAGAAGTGAGAGTACATTGGAAAATGGATGAATAGTTTTAAGGATGTCGTCGTTTGGAACGCTGCTTGAGACCTAACAAAGTAGATGAGTCTATAAAATCTGAAAAAGTAATTTGTTCAAGCAAAAATAGTCGCTGCATAACAGAAGGTGACTGCGCTTGTTTTTGAGGGGGATATGTTTGGGCATCCCCAGATAACAAAACTTGTTACAGTACGAAAAGCGATAGGGTTTTTTCGACGAATACTTGGACTTCCATCCCAGTACTAAACTATGTTCTCCAATGTATTAACGTTCCCACCACCAGTCTATGGGGTTATGAAGAGGATGTATATTAATATATATAAATATATATATATATTATTATATATAGATATATCATATATATATATATATAATAATATATATATATTAATATATATATAAATATACTATATATATATAATTATATATATATACTATATATATATACTCATACTAGGCACCATTAACTGAAATGTCATCGTGATTCTCAGGCCCGCGATATCTATATTCTTGAATATGTATAGGAAACGCTCGACTGTGAGAGCTTTGTATAATAAAATAATTATGAATAATATTACATAGTTATGATTCAACAATATATATCAGATCAAAGTATTCAATGTTCTACCAGCTAGAATATTAAAATGTGATATCTTATAGGAGTTATTATAAATTGAAACGCGTACTAACTGTATTATACAGATTATCAATTATAGTACACTATTATTATATATACCTATATATATATATATATAATTATATATCATATATATATATATATATTATATATAAAAAGGATTCTCTCTCTCTCTCTCTCTTCTCTCTTCTCTCTACTCTCTCTTCTCCTCTCTCCTCTCTCTTCTTTCTTCCCCCTTTTTCTCTCTCTCTCTCTCCTCCTCCTCTCTTCTCCTCTCTCTCTCCTCTCTCCTCTCCTCTCTCTCTCTCTCTTCCTCTCTCTCTCTTTCATGGACAAATCTTCGCCTCCTAGCAAAACAATAATAATATATGATATATATAAATATCAATATATATATTTATATAATATACATATATTATATGAATTTTATAATTGCACTACTAATACATATATACTCTCACTCACTACACACACGGAGTCGTAGAATATGACGTTAATTTGCGGCAGGGTACAAATAATGAACATCAACCAATTATTCGAAATTTGATGGAACTAAGAATTTGGGGACATCACACTGTTGTATAATTATTCTCATAAAACTACCCCACTCTATATCTATTAACTACACATGGTCATATACTTCTTATCGACACAGTGGAAAGAACTACACAGTTGCATAAAACTTTTTAGGAATCTCACTGTTCCCACTTCCCATGTCCCACTGTCCTCCCATGTCCCACTGCTACACTCATCTCACTATATATATATATATACTATATATATCTATAATATATATATATATATATATAAGTAATATATCATAATATTATAATATTATTATATACTAAATATATTATATATATATAAATATATATTATATATATAGTATTAATATATATTACACATATATTAAATTCATTTCCCTTAATATATAATAATTATTTATATATTATAAATATAAATTATAATATATCATCATCTATATATTATATAGTAATATATATTATTCAATTATCATAACTCTATGGCCACAGATAAATTGAGGTGCGCAAATCATACACTGGACAACATAATAATTATTTATTAGACTCCTCGTCAAGTCGAAAGCAAATGCCCTCCCAGTACTCCTTTATGTGCGACCTATCTCAGAAATAAAACCACCCTAGTCCTAAAACACGACAGACCCGTCTCTCAACACACATTCTTATAAATATACAAATTCTGTGCCAGATTTTCTTCGTCCAGTTCGTCTTTTTCTCCATAATTCACTTCTGAAGGCTAATCACAATATCATTATACTCTCTATGATTATAATATCAACTGATTATTCGTTATCGTTAAACAAATATTTGTTATTAAAGATTTACTGAGAAATTCATAAAAATATACAGATATGTGAAACTTCACCGCTTATTGCTTTAAAATATTATATTTTTACAAATTTATTTTTATAAACAAAAATTATTACCAGTTAATAAATTATCTAAATATATTCGTAAATATATGATATTGGTTAAAAAAAACATTCTTAATATTCCTTTAATATATATTTATTATTATCTCCAATAAATCCACAGGTAATTCAATTTCTCTACAACATGTGCAGCATAGAAGTGCCCATGAAAATTCGTCTCAACAAACAGGAAATTTAACACAAGCTGACTGAAAAGTAATTACTTTCTTCCTCCAGATGTTCATCTACCGTATTTTCGCATCACTTTTTGCTGTGATATAAATATCATTTATGCTGTAATTTTCTTTCTATCCGATTTGCATGGGACCTTGTCACCAGTTGTTCATCCCATCATCACCTGTTCCACTCAAAGTATTTTTCATTTGAATTATTTTTCGTTATTCAAATATTTTATTGACTAACCCACTCCATATATTTTATTGTTGAAATAGTACTTTTTGAATTTATGATTTACTTTTCATATGTGCTGTGTATCACAACCCAGACAAAATTATCGCATTTATTTAACTATATATATATTAATATTATATATATATACTATACTATTATAATTATATTAATTATCATTACTACTATATATTTACATATAACATATAATAAATATATAATACAAATATATATATATATATATCATATATATACTATATATAATATAATAATATATATATATATATTATATATATTATTAATAATATACTAAATATATATATATATTAATTATACTTATATATATTATATAATCCTAAATTATAACTTATACATATACTATACATTATACTATATTATATAAATATATATAATACTATATATTACGTTATATATACTATAATTAATATATATTTATATATATATATAATCAATAATATATACTATATATATATATTATAATATATATACACCGGTAAATACGTATTATATATATACTAATATTATAATTATATAATATATTATTATATATATATATATATATACTATATACCGGTTTAATATATATTATATATAAAATACTTATAATATATATTATATATATATATATAATATTAATATATATTATATAATATATAAAATAATAGTATATTATATATTATACTATTATTATATAATATATATATCTATCTAATATTATTATATTATATACTATTATTAATATAATATAAATATTACTGATATATATATATATATATATATATATATATAGGCCTATTATTAAATGATAAAAATTCTTCTCAAAATTCTATTTTCTTAAAATTCCAGTAATAATGTTTCTAGGGCATTTTAGATCCTGAAACTTCATACACTTGTTTAATATAGTGCAATTTAACTATGGGGTTAGTTTCTAATGCTAAAGTACCCAGTTTTATTTTACTTAACTGTATACAAACTAAGTAAGCCACAATAATAGCGAACTGGTTCTCGGAAACTCCATTGTTGGTAATCTCGTGTAAAATCATTTAGTTTTTTAAGCATTGGTAGTATTCACAATAAATATGTACCTGCTGACCACCACACTCTATTCCTTGTACTACATTGCTTTCATATTTAAATTGACCTCTCTGACCTATAATAAAGGGTCAAAGTTTATCATTTTGTAAAATTTAAAATTCGACTTTTTTCCTCTTCTATCAAGTTGAACTGTCTATAAATTATATCATTTAATACAAAGAATTTTCACGCCTAGATTCACACATGAATTATTACATTTAACATGAATACTAGTAATTATGTACTAGGCGAAATATCTGCTTTAATTTTTATGGAGTTCATTATGCTCTATGTTTAAACATGTAAAAAGTTTCCATAGTTGTCTTGTGAATCTTTCATCGCCATTTTTATTTCCTTTTTTCTTCTCTTCTATTGTGTAAACTTATGTTTTTGTTGCATTAAACACTAATTACATTAACAACGTTCTTCGATCATTTTCTATAATTCTATTTAACAATAATCACACAAAATTTTCATCATCATAATAGATTGTAGCTCTTGGCGGGCTTTTTTGGTAGTATAAAAATCCAGCGCCCGTCTCAGAGTCTCATTCTCACCACAATTATTGTTCACAATCCATCTAATATAGTTCTTCTTCCTTATTAATGCCATAGATCTATGCTCCACCAGAGCGTTAGATATTCATTAACAATTATTACGACGATGTTAAATACAAGTCTGAAAATTTTACAACTTTAATTCAATATATCGACAAGTTCCTTTCTAGCAATTACGCTTTTTCTTGACGATAGTGCGATGTATGTATGCCTTCTTAATAATTTTTTTTATTGCAAGAAAAAGGAAACGTGATGAATTTCTCTCCTCTGATGATTTTCATTCGATTAGAGAAGTGTTTTATAAGTGTTTATTAGGCTGGCGGATACTAGTTAGGTGATTAATGTTCCATATTTTATTCCAGAGTAGTTCATTAGCTTAATCTTCCTTTTTGCCCTTTCATCTTAGGTATAAAAAATTGCCTCTCTTCTTTTTCGCATAAACGACACTCCAAGAAGAATTTCTACTCTGAAGATTGCTCAAGAATATATTTTCAATTATACAGTGTATAATTATAACAGAACTGGCTTCAATGAATGTTCATCATAGCTACATAATAGAAACGGAGGAAGTTATCAATCATTTTGCTGTTACGAGTTAAGCCGAGGAATTTTTATAAAAATAAAATTATCTTTTCGCTATTTTGAAATTGGCATACTTTGAGATTTTTTATTCTCCTTTATAAATAAATATTCATTACGATAATATATATATATATATATCTATATATAATATACATATATATTATATATACATAATTATAATTATATACTATATATACTATACATATATATATTATAAGGTATATATTGTATGTAGGCTAGATATCAATATACTCTATATATATAATTACTTATTAGTAATTATATATTATATATATAATATTATTATATATCGATATATATAATATATATAATACTATATTTATAATATTAATATAATATAATATATCTTATATATATACTGTATATATTTGCATACTACATAAAATATAATATATTATTATTATATAATTTTATATCTATATATAATTATAGTATATAATATAATAATTTATAAATTATATATATATATAATATTATAAATTATATATTATATATAATATTATAGATATATACTATATATATATAATATATTATATATATATATACTATATATATATTATACTATATATATATATCTAATAATAATAATACTATTATTATAATATTATATTAGTTGATTGAAACACTTTTCCTTCTCTACCTGATATTTTTTATATTCCCTAATATATTATAATACTAATTTCGTAATTATCTTCTGAACTATTTAATATTTATTCGTTCTTTCAATGATTCAATTCCACATTTTTTCTATTTTCCATTCATTTTAAAATGCTCATGCTTATGCTCAACTGTAAATCTCTTTAACATTTACTTCAATTAGTTTTAGCTAATCCTAAATATTATCCAAGTGGTAGAATCTCTAACCTTGTGAACGTTTACCTCATAAATTACAACACAGACTCCGTTGTCACTTCTTAAACACACCTCTTATTATTTAATCTCTTCTACTGTTTAACTCACATCTGTCTTTGACAACTTAATAAACAACAAAGTTCTTTAAACATTCATATCACAATGTGCTGCCATAACGCGCCCGAAAAGTTTACTTATATTCAAGTTCCGGAGATTCCTTGTTCAGAGTAAGAAAAAGCCCATCTCGGAAGTTCATTCAGCTCTTTCTTCGTCTTTCTCTCTTTCTTCTTCTTTTCTTCTTCTTCTCCTTCTTCTTCTTTCTCTTATTCATCTTCTCTTCTTCTTTTCTTCTTCTTTTCTATTGTTTCTTCTTTCATTCCTTCCTTCTCTTTCTATTTTATTCTTTTTCTTTTTCTTTCTATTTCTCTTTCTTCTCTGTATTTTGGTTTTCTCTTACTTCTTCTTTTCATCTTCTTTTTTTTTTCTTCTTCTTTCTTCTCTTCTCTATTATTTTCATCTTCTTCTTTTCTAATCTTTTCTTCTCTTTCTCTTCTTCTTTCTTCTCCTCTCTCTTCTTCTTCTTCTTCTTCTCTTCTTCTTCTTCTTCTTCTTCTTCTTCTTCTTCTTGTTCTTCATCTTCTTCTTCTTCTTCTTCTTCTTCTTCTTCTTCTTCTTCTTCTTCTTCTTCTTTTTCATTTCTGTTTCATTCTTCTTCTTCTTCTCTTCTTCTTCTTTTCTTCTTTTCTTCCTTTTATCTTCTTCTCTTTCTTCTTCTTCTTCTTCTTCTTTACCTTCTTTTTTTCTTTTCTTTTTCTTCTTCTTCTCTTCTTCTTCTTCTTCTCTTTCTATCTTCTTCTTCTTCTTCTTCTATCTTCTTCTTCTTACTTTCTTTTTCTTCTTCTTTTCTTCATTCTTCTTC
>JABUQX010053098.1:7500-12500 GCA_015478945.1 Trachelipus rathkii
GTATCAGAAATTCTAAAAAAAAGTACCAAAATTATCATTTCCTGCTTATGCTAGGAATTGAGCCTATATATTACATATAAGGCTTACCCGTATTATAGTAAGCTTAATTGTACAGAGAATGTTGTAGTATTATATTCTATTCAGCTAATAACTAATAACTCTTCTTTTAGAGGGCCATCATTACAAAGTCATATTAATTATGTATAATATAATATATAATACATAATATGCTTATAATAATATATAGAATATATATATATACTATTATAAGTATACGGTATAATAGTAGTAATATATATAAATATATTATATATAATAGTACTAGTAGTATATAATATAAGTTAGTAATATATATATAATATATATATAATAATATATAATAATGAAAGTATATACTAGTATATTGTTTTGCCCATACTCAAGAAGTTGACCCGACGAGCCCGCCACTTGATATAGTAATGATATATATATATATAATATATAATTATAATATATATATTGTATATAATATATATATATATAATATATATATTATATATATATATTATATATATTATATAATATATTATATATATAAATATATATAGAATATATATATATATATATATATAGGAGAGAGAGAGAGAAGAGAGAGAGATGAAGAGAGAGAGAGAGAAAGGGAAGATATTTTTAAATTATTTTCCCTTTATATGGATAAAATCCTTCTTCTAATGAGAGGGATTCTGAAGTTTCAAGAGTTGTTTTGGTTTTATCAATTCTATTTCTCTGTGACTTTTTGAAAATATTCTTTTCTCAGAATTAAAGCGCCAGAAGAGGCTCTTAAAAAGTACTGTATGGATTATTTAATATTTGTATATATATATATATATATATAATATAGTATATTATATTATATATATATAATATTATATATTATGATAATATATATATATATATATAAATATATATGATAATAATATATATATATATATATATATATATATA
Organism: Trachelipus rathkii; assembly: GCA_015478945.1. Taxonomy (NCBI): domain Eukaryota; kingdom Metazoa; phylum Arthropoda; class Malacostraca; order Isopoda; family Trachelipodidae; genus Trachelipus; species Trachelipus rathkii. The sequence goes on from JABUQX010053098.1 coordinate 8,485, forward strand.
TATATATATATATATATAATATATTATATATATATATATATATATATATATATATATATATATATATATATATATATATATATATATAGTATATATATACCTATATATATATAATATATAATATAATATATATATATATATATTATATATATGTTATATATATGTATATATAATACTATTTCTAGAAAGCTATTATCCAGTCACTTTTCTTATATTTACTAATGATTAAAAACCCTTTGTTGCATTAGGAATCTATTATATTTAAAAACACATAAAACACAATTTAAAAACTTATATACATTTGCTAGCTTTCGTCATTGTAGTAACATGACCTTCTTCTAGCTTTGACAATTAAACAAGGCGAAAAACTTTCTTCTATGTGATTCTATTTAGTTCTGAGGAAGTTGGTTATCTAAGATACTTTTGTAGAATGCTGAACTCTTCATGATATTGTTCTGTATATAGTCTATAGTTTGATCCCCAGGGCGGCGGTTGAAATTTGGAAGATTGTATATGCAAAATGATTAAAACCCTTTTTTGCTATTAGGATTCTATACATACATTGGTACTCCACACACACAAAAAACACCAAACAAGCCACACTATCTGCTCTGTACTTACGCGCTTTCAAAATATGTTCTCCTGCTTACCTAAACAAAGAAACAGAATTTCTAAAAACCACATTCCAAAAACTAAAATATCCTCCTCATATAATCAATCAGGCATATAAAAAAGCAAAAAACAAATTCTACGACATAAATAATACCAAACACAATACCAAGAAGACATACATACCCATCCCAAACATAAACTACCATCACATACAAAAATTACTCCCACCACACTTACAACTAGTTCCGTCAAATAATATTAATATAAAAACTGTACTAAAACCCCCGAAATCAAAAATAAACGACCCCCATGTATATACAAAATCCCCTGTAATAATTGCAACAATCATTATTTCGGTGAAACCATAGATTTCAAACGCAGAAAATCCCAGCATAAACATGATCTAAACACACATAATGAAAACTCTGCCTTAACACACACACCATAGACTTAACAACAACCATCACATTAACATTAATAACATGTCCATCATTCGTAATATTACAAACACACAAATCAGAAAATCTGCAGAAACATTTTGCATATACAATCTTCCAAATTTCAACCGCACCCCTGGGGATCAAACTATAATACTATATACAAGAACAATATCATGAAGATCAGCATTTCCTAACAAAAGTATCTTAGATATACCAACTCCCTAACGCTAAATAGAATCACATAAGAAAAAGTTTTTCCCCTTGTTATTGTCAAGCTAGAAGAAGATCAATGTTACTAACAATGACTGGAAAGCCTCCACAAATGTATATAAAGTTTAAATTGTAGTTCAAAAGTGTTTTTAAAATATAAAATGAGATTCCTAATAGCAACAAAGGGTTTTAATCATTCATAATATAATTAATAAGTATTATATATATAATATATATATTATATGTACTTATATATATATATAATATTATATAATATATTATATTGATATAATATTGATATTATATATATATATTATATAATATTATATATATAGTAGTATATATATTAGTTATATATATATATAATATAATATATATACTATTATTCAATATATATATATATATTACTATATATATCATATATTATATTTATTTTTACTATATAGTAATAATATCCTATTACCCTATATTATCCGTAATATTTAACTTATTATGTATTAGAGTACTCACTATCTATGTGTGTCGTGTGTGTGTTGTGCTGTGTAGAGTGGGAGAGAAAGGAAGAGAGATAGAGAGCGAAGAGACTCTCTCTCTCACTTCCTCTCTGTCTCGATCATCGATGCAGAGAGAGAGAGAGAGAGAGAGAGAGATCGATGCAGTACGCAGAGAGATGACGCACGAGAGATCTCGTAGCAGATCCTCGAACCTGACTGTACAGCACACACAGACAACAGCAGACAAGCACAGCAATGATATATGAGATAGATAGAGTAAGATGAGAGAGATAGAAGAGAGAATTTATTATTTCTGTTATATATATATATAATTATTAAGTTATAGACTAATTAAAATAATTTCACATGGACTATTATAAAAAATTAAAAATAAAAAAAAAAAATATATAAATGTAAATTACAATAATATTATTTTATTTTAGCATAACTTTACACCTAATATAATATATTAGAATATACTGATTTAATTTTCACTCACTAATACGTATAATTTACAACTATTTTTATCTTTATTATTAATAAAACTTCTTATACAAAAAAATAATAAGCAATTCACCAAAAAAGCGACTTAACCCTATATATATATATATATATATATATATATATATATATATATTATATATATATATTTATTATATATAATAATATATATATATATATATTATATTATATATAAATATATATATATATAATATATATTATATATATAATATATTATATATTATTAAATATAACTTATAAATATATATATATTAATATTAGATAATATTAATATATATATATTATCTATTACAATATATTAATAATAATATAAATAATAATATATATATATTATATATATATATTATATATATATATTATACTATATATATTAATATATATTAATATATATATTATAATTATTATTAATATATATATTATTATATATATATATATATATATTATGAATGATTTAAACAACCTACTTTTTTTGCTATATAGGAATCATCTAATTATTATATTACCAATAACTAATACTATTATGATAAATAACTCACACTATATTAAAATACTTTAATATTATATATATATATTACTTATATATATATATTATATATATATAATATATATATATATAACCAAAAAAGCGATATATATATATATATATATATATATATATATATAATATTGGCTATTTATTCTCCTCAGTTTAAAATTAAATAGATTTTCTTAATCTCCCTCTTTGAAATTCACTTTTTCAGAAGTTCTCTAATTTTATCCTTATTTATCTTATTCTGATTAAATTCAAATACATTTTAGATTCAAATTATTTTTATATAATGTAATATTAAATTTGCTAACTTTTGCTGCATAAATCGTTTCATAATTCTTTCTGAAACTAAAGTTGTTTATTTTTACACCTCAAATTTTGTAAGGTTTCTTTAACCCAAAATGTATTATATGGTCAAACGAAAGTATTTTATGCTATTATTTTTTCTTAAATATTATCAAGGTTTTAAGTATTTTATTATATCTTTCTTTTTTTACTATTTTATTTAATTGTTTTATTAATTTTATTTTTTTATAATTTACTAATTTCATGCGTCTAACATTTATTTGCTCTTTAAATGGATACTTTAAACATTTCATGAGCTTCTCAAAAATGACGACCGGTTCTCCATTTTAAAATTGACACGCACGTATATTTTGAAGTTACGAGAACTAAGAGAATATTGCTAAAAAGGTTCATTATTTGATTTTCTTAAATAAATTATTATTTTATTACTCGTTTATTTATTATTTAATGTTGGAAATGGTGTGACATCTCAAACAACAGTCAGCGAAATTTTCATAAAATACGAGTATAGGTCAATTGCAGCACATTTTAATCATTTTACCATGGCTCAAGAAGAGCTATAGAAAATGAAGGCTTGAATTAACGTTAAATAACTTTCAGTAATGCATGACGATACCCCGCGCTGGAACAGCACTCTACAAATGACGTAAAGGATGAAAAACCTAGTATATTCTGACAGCCAGTTCAGCCGCTCTATTGAAAAAATAGTCTCAACATCCATGATAATTCTATTCTAACCAGTTGTATCAATATATACATCAAAGATTTCAAGATATTACCATGATAATGATAAAAAATTTGTCATCAGTTGCGGATGTCATTTCTCTCGTAACTACTTTGAAGACAATGACATTCGAGGAATAAAAATGAGTGAAGAGGGACAATATTGAGAGAAATAACAAA
>JABUQX010053098.1:25000-26452 GCA_015478945.1 Trachelipus rathkii
ATATTTCAAGAAAACAAATAGTTTTTCGAAACCCTCTTTCAAAGATTATTTTTTAACGAATGAATATATATATATATAATAATAAATTATATATATATAGTAATAATATATATAATAATATATATTATATATATATATATATATAAATATATAATATTATATATATAATATATATATATATACGATTATATACTTGTAGAGAGGAAGCCCTTGTTCCTTTTTTTAGTTGTTACTTAACTGTCCTTCATTTATTACTGCAAATTAACCAATATTTAAGAAACAGTTGTTAAAGACACTTTTTTTAATGAAAATAAATTTTAAAAAAAGAAGCTAATTTCTTCGTCCCGAAACGCGAGACTCGTTCAGCGCTAAGGACTGATTTCTTTCTTGATCGTCATCAGTTCAGGTGTGTTTCAGTTGGTCTGCTATTTTCTCTTGTGTTGTTGAAATATTTTGATGTTTCAGATATTCATGCTTTGTATAAAATCTCATGTTAACTTCGACCGGATGCTATTGTAGTTGTACTATTCATAAATGGCATAAAGGATTCAATGTTTTGCGATGGTTCCTGTATGAATTGTCCTGATCATCTTTATCAGGAGTTGATATTGAGTAGGAGCTCGACCCTTGTGGGTTATCGCGCCTATGACTTGTTAAGCTGAATTTATGCTGTCCTTCTGCAGGTCATCTGTATGTTGATTTTATCTCTTTGCAAATCCTATGGTTTCACCTATATTTATGTTTTATTGCAAGTATTGCAGCGGGATGGTATAATTACAGCTTTTGGGGGAGATTTTCTTTTCGTTTGGGGGGTTTGAGAATGTTTTTAAGGTGATGTTATTTGATGGAAGAGGGAAGTATTTTCTGTATTATATTTTGTTTTAAACGATAATATTATGGTATTTGAGGAATTGTAACAAGGAGTGTTGCTAATTTCCGCCGACGAAAGGTTGCTTTAGTACTTTTTTGCTTTTGTTTAATGCTTTGTGAGATGAATAGAACTAGGAATAGAAATGAAAGTTTGAAAGATTGTGTATGTATTTAGTGTTATTTGTGCTAGAAGAGGAGGAGAGCATATAAGCGAAAGGCACGGGTAGAAATGAGGATGGCAGAAACAATAATTCATTTTGTGCTTTGGTGGAATGATTTAGGCAATAGGCCAATGTATAGTTTGGTGTGAATGTCTATTATAGTAAATTGCAGTGATGTTATTTCCATGTGATTGAAGGTTCGAGAAGGGGATAACTTGTTTAATGGCATTTTCTATCGTAATATCTGAACTTGAAGGATGAATATGAAATTAATAAGTTTTAGGAATCATCTAGGGTTGGTGGTTGTGAGGGATTTGAGGACAAATGTCATCTACAGTATCTCACCATTCCAAAACTCTTGTTTATAAGGGTGGGGTAAAATAGTAATGAAAATTCTGTTAGTTCGCCATATAATATGTAT
>JABUQX010053099.1:12500-25000 GCA_015478945.1 Trachelipus rathkii
TTTTTGAGATATGATTTTTTTTTTTTTTTTTTTTTTTTTTTTTTTTTCATTTCGACCCTAAAACGTCTATTTATGTATCATAGAGGCTCCCTGTGAAAATTTTTTTTTGATCCGAGCTCCCGTTCCGTGTGGGCGTTAAGTAACTTTTACTATATATATATATATATATATTTATTTATATTAAATATATATATATATATATATATATATATATATATATATTATATATATATATATATATATATATATATCAAGCTTTAAACACGAATAAACTGCTAACTAACAAAGGTCCATACTTAACAACAGTAAAAGTAACTAACATAGCATACAATAACGTAACCTATGAATACTTTGTCAAGCATATCTCTAACATAGCAATGTTATTTTAGATTAACAATGGCAAATTTTTACAAAATATTTATCATTAACCTTGTCTAATTATCACATACCTGTATCCACAATATAGGCCCCCCCTTAAGCCCACAAATAACAAAGTTTTGCTCATTAATTAAAGCTTAATAGCATCATCTGAATAAGATATAAATCCACAACGACAAACGCTGACACTAATCCTTAAACAATGAATAAACCGTTAATGTTAACAAAAGTTTCACACTTAACAACAGTAAAGTAACTAACATTGAGCGCAAGAACGTAACCTACTCACATTTTTCTACATATCATGGATATTTTTACATTAACATAGTAATATTTAACAAAAATTTTTATCATTAACCTTGTCTTTTGTCATACTGATACAATGAATATATGCTCATGTAACAAAGTTTTAAACAATCAATAAGCAACATAGCATCAACTGAACTACGGAATATAATGTACAATGACAAAACCTACCACACTTACGTTCGAATAAACTGCTAACAATAAATAACAAAGTTCCATACTTACAACAGTAAAGTAACTAAAATCCATATAGAAAACGACCCAGTACGAAGCAGATGCGGTAAATATTCCATTAAAAAAAATCAGTATCGCGCTATGTTGTTTTTTTTTTTTTTTTTTTTTTTTATTTATTTTTAATTTCCATTTCTTTTAAAACTTTTATGTTTTTAAAAAACTTTTATTTATTTTTATTTTATTTGTTTAAAAAAACTTATTTATTTTTAATTTTATTTCTTTAAAACTTTTTGTATTAATTAAAATTTTTTTTTTTTTTTTTTTTATAAGTAAAAATTTACATTTTTACATACACTTAAAAGCAGTAAAATACAGCATCCGTAAATCCAGCCCTACGCATCCCTCCCCTCCCCGTCCCAACCCTGATCTATTGAGGTATCGTTTCTTACTGATTATTGATCTATTGATTTAAGTCATATTTTGAAGTATCATTTTTGGATAACATAGCATAAAAAATTTTTTTTTTTTTTTTTTACAGTTGTCACCACACTCACGGGCAGAGCCCCTATTCAAGGGGGGGGTGTTACACGCCTCAGAATCGAACAACTAACGCAAATTACGCAAGATGAACGCAGACGCAGGCTTTGAAGTGAGGGAGATTAAATTCAGCAGGAAACACAGAAGTTGGAAGAGAATTCCACAGAACAGAGGGGCAGGAAAGAAGGAAGCACCGCAGTGAACTAATGCCTGGAGTTTACAATATCAACGACAAAACTCATGTGCACATACAGCACTCCCCTTGTGCTACGAGGGGACGTAAAGCGTGGTGCGAAACGCGGGTGATAAGTTGTCGACCACCTGCCACTAACGGTACCTATAGAAAAGAGATAAAGCACCAACATCACGCCACAAATATAGGAGGGTCAAGTGAACTGGAAGTACAGAACAATTTATAAGCTTTTTGGCCTTTGCACTATCTAAAAGCCGGGTGAAATCAGAGCCCCCCAGATATGAGAGCAGTACTCATACAAGGGCGGATGAGGCCCTTGTATAGCTGGAGTAACTGAGAAGAGGAAAAAAAGTCTCGCAGTCTAACAGAACTCCCGTTTTCTTTGAAGACGCCTAGCAACATTGTGATGTGACGGGTTTCAAAGACATTTTTTTTGTTATGTTAGGCCAAGGATGTTTATATGTCAACAGGAGGACGAGAGAACCGTCACAAGAGATAGGAAATTAGAAGGTGTTCTTGGAGAAGGAGATTTGTAAGAGTTGGGTTTTTAAAGAATTGATTTCACAAGGTTGAGACGACGCCACCCGGAAATTCTATCCACAGATCAGGCCGAGAATAGAATCGAGGAAAGATTAAGACGAGAGGCAATTCTAGAAGTAAAAGGAGGAGCAATTGAAATGAGTTGAAGCATGAAGGGTCGAGTTCATCAGCATATGAAGTGGATAGAGTTAGAACGCAGGTGAGAAGATCATTAATGAAAGTAAGACATAAAGTAGGAGATAAGACAGAACCTGAGGTAACACCACCACTGTCGAAAAGGAATGAAAAAGGTGCTCAATCGACATTCACTGATATGGAATTCTTTGAAAGCAAACAAAGTGAAGGAAGCAATTGAGAGAGAGGAAACCCAAAGGAGGGGAAGCTTGGAGAGCAGTGACGCGTGCCAAACCCAGTCAAATGCTTTGGATATGTCAAGTGCCACCACCGCAAGTCTTCCCGTAGGTTCCTGAAGGGCGGAAAACCATAAATACGTTAAAATGGAAAGTATATCGCCAGTAGACTGAGCGCGAAAGCATAACTGCGATCGGAAAAGAAGTGAATGAGATTGCCAGATGCATCTAAGAAATGAGAGATTGAGAAGAGTTTCAAAGATCTTAAGAAGCATACAAGTGAGAGAATCCATAGGGGATTGTTAAGAAGGAATCAGAGCGGCTTTCCTTTTTTTCGGAATAAGTTGACATTGTGGTGCTTCCAGACTGAGGAAAGTGTTAGTATGAGCATAAGAGAGAAATAGTTGAACGAGGGGAGGGGCCAGCACGGAGCACACTCCCTCCAAACACGGGGAGGAATGCCATGAATGCCATCCGCGCCACACGCATTCCTAACGTTCATAGATTTCAAAATACCATGAATCCGATCAAATGCAATCTCAGGTAAAAGGCATGGGACACCTGAGAGGAGAAAGGAGTAGGAAAAGGAATGCAGAATCGTCCAGGGTTGAGTTAGAGGAAAATAGGAATATGATCTTTTTATACTACCTCGAATATACGTTGACATAAACAAAGTTTTTCACATTCAATAAAACTAACATAACATAACCTGAAGTAAGAATATAATGTACAACATCAAACCTAACATACCTTAAAACACGAATAAAACAGTCACATTACAAAGGATCATATTTAACAAACAGGAAAGTAACTGACATTGCATACAGACCGTACCCTATTCACACTTTTTTTCTTCAAACATCATCACTGTTATTTACATTAACATAGTAACATTTAACAAAAATTTATCCATACCACCTAAACCTAATTATCATACTAACCAACGAATATATGCTAACGTAGCAAAGTTTTTCACATCAATAAAGCTAACATGACCTGAACTAAGATATAATGTACACCATAACTAACACATCTTAACCGATCAACAGCTTAACCGTTTTCAATGTTTCATCCTTACACAGTACGTACTACATTGATACAGAATATCCTATTCACATTTTTTTTTTTTCAAACATATCTCTAACATATCACTGTTATTTTTACATTAACATAGTACATTTAACAATAAGTTAACAATAACTTATCCTTTTTATATTGGCCAACGAATATATGCTGACGTAACAAAGTTTTCACATCAATAAAGCTAACATATCATATCCTGAACTAAGAATATAACGCACAATGACAAAACCTAACATACCTTACGCTCGAATAAACTGCTAACAATAACAAAGTTCCATACTTAACAACAGTAAAGTAACTAACAATGCATACAGAACGAACGTGTACGAAGCTGATGTGGTTCCTGTTTCACTAGAGTTATCAGATACAAGTCGAGAAATTGTTCAAACTCCTCCCACTTTTCGAAACATTACGCAATACCTATGATTCTTGTTTGGTTTCGTTTTCGAAACATTAAGCTATACATCTGATTCTTGTTTGTCACAGGGTCAACATAACAAATTTATTAAAAACATTTTATGTTTTTTGCTAATGTCTTTATGTTTTATAACATTAGCATAGTAATTTTTTAAGAAACCCTAACAAAAATTTATCATCGACATAAACCTATCTATCATACTAAATCAAATGCATACAATTGCTAATCATACAGGTGTTTGTCCAAATTATACAGTCAGATATACGCAGCGGCCCACAACTTATCACATCTCACATGTCTATGCACAACTATACGGATACTCACTGCTAATTTAATATTAACATAGTGATATTTATTATATCATAACCTAATTAACAAATTGAATTACGAATAAATGTTAACATAAGCAAAGTTTTAACATCAGTAAACCTACAGAATATATATGTTTATTGTAATTTTTATTTATTTAAATTTATTTTTTCAAATTTTTATTCTTTTTAATTTTTGTTATTTAAAAATATATATATTTAAAAAAAAAACTTTTATTATTTATTTTTATTTTATTTTGTTTAAAATATTTTTTTTTTCAATATTTTTTTATTCTTTTTATGTTTAAAACTTAAAATTGCAACACCTAAAACGTAATCGATAAATTAGTAAATCAACACACCTAATCTTATCACTCTCTCACTTAATATGATCTATATTTATTGTCTCAAGTTACACATCATTGTGGATAAACATAACATAACGTAAAATTAAGTTCTTTATACACTGATCAACGAGTATACGCTAACGTAAAAAAGCTTTCCTCTTAATAAAGCTAACATAGCATCATCTGAACCAGGAATATAATGTACAAATGCAAAAACTAACATACCTTAAACACGAATAAACTGATAACATTAACCAAAGTTCCACACTTAACAACAATATAGTAACTAACAATAGCATGACATAAAAAACGTAACATACTGCATACTTTCGGTCAAGCATATCTGCTAACATAGCAATGTTAAGTTTAGAATTAGCATGGTAATATTTAACAAAAAAATTTATCATAACCTTGTCTAATTATATCACTGATCACGAATATATGCTACGTAACAAAGTTTCCAAGTGATAAAGCTAGATCAGCATCATCTGTACTAAGAATATAATCCACAACGACAAACCTAACACATCTTAAACATGAATAACTGTTAACATTAACAAAGTTTCACACTTAACACCAGTAAAGTAACTAACATAACATACAAAACGTAACCTATTCCATTTCTTCAATCCATATCTCTAACATATCTATCGTTAATTCTACACAATCCATTCTGGTCACAAGTGAGAGAAACAATTTATCATCAACATGGCTACCTCAGCTTCCCAACCCCTCTCCTACACCCCATTTTAATGTTTTTAACATCAATAAAGCTAACATAGCATCATCGAACTTAAGAGATAATAATGGTACACCGACAACCTAACACAACTTATGCATGAATAAACTGTTAACATTAACAAAGTTCCACACTTAACACCAGTAAAGTAACTACATTGCATGCAAAACGTAACCTATTCATACCTTTTTTCCAGCATATCTCTAACATTAACGTTAATTTTCCATTGACACAGTAATATTTAACAAAAATGTATCATATCCTTGTTGTCTAATTATCATACGGACAACGAATATAATGCTAAGGTACAAAGTTTTTTACCATTAATATAGTGATATTTAACAAAAAATTTATCCTAACCCTTACCTAACTATCATATTCCCCAACAAATAAATGCAAACATAACAACTTTTATCAGACATGAACATAAAAATAATTCTTTGAATAAAATATATCGTAGTAAAGTGTAATAGTTTTACCGGTCCTAAATCAGTAAAACAGTAAATCAGTAACTCAAACCATCCGTCCTCCCCTCCGCCCTCCCCCCCCACCTTCTATGTATCCTGTTCTTCTATTGATTCAGGTCATATCTGTATAACAATTTCGGATAAACACAACACAAAAATAAGTTCTTTAAATACTAACCAACGAATATATGCCTAACGTAAACATTGTTTTCACATTCATAAAGCTAACATAGCATTACCAAGAACTAAAGAATATAATGTCAACGACAACCTAACACACCATACGTACGGATAAACTACTAACATTAACAAAGTTCCATACTTAACAACAGTAAAGTACCTAATCACAAGCGTAGCAAAGCGTAACCGCAATTCAGCACTTTTTCAAGCAATCTCTAACAATATCAATGGTTAATTTTACATTAACATGTTTAATATTTACAAATAAATTTTAGCTGAAACCTGTCTATTAGTCAATACCGACAACCGAATTATATACGCTAACGTAAACAGTTTTTTTTACATTCAAGATAGTAAAATTTAACAAAAAATTCATCATAAGGACCATAACCTAAATATACATAATAACACTACAACGAATAATTTGCAAAACATAACAAAGTTTTAACCCAAACATAACATAACAATAACAAAGTTTTATACTAAACACAACATAAAAACAAGTTCTTTGAATAAATATCATAGTAAAGTGTACTAGTTTACTGATTTTAAAGCTGTAAATCAATAAATCGTAATTCAAACAATAACGTCCCTCTACTCCCCTCCCCACCCACCTTCCATGATCTATTGGTCTATTGATTCAAGTCATCATTTCGAGTATCACTTTTGGATAAACATAACATAAAAATAAGTTCTTTCTATACTGACAACGAATATAACGCTAACGTACCAACAAAGTTTTTAGCATCAATAGCTAACATATCATCACCTGAACTAAGAATATAACGTACAATAGACAAACCTAACATACCTCCGCTCGATAAACAGTCAAACCATTAACAGTTTCCAGTTTCTAACAGCAGTAAAGTAATACCCATTTGCTACAGAACGTCAACATGTTCAACTTTTTTCAACCGTATCTGTAACATATCAATTGGTATTTTTAACTCTAACATAGTAATATTTAACCAAACATTTATCTAACCTTACCTATTTATCAATACAGAAATACCGAATAATTGTTAAAGTAACCAAGTTTTCACAATCATAAGCTAAAATATCATAACCTGAAACTAAGAATATATATGTAAAACGGCAAACTAACTCCTCACGTATGAATAATCTGCTAACATTCACAAAATTCCCCACTTATCAAAGGTAAAGTTGTTAACATGACATACAAAACTCAATGGATCCCCACTTTTCCAACATATCAGCAACAGCTAATGCAGTATTATCTAACAAAACCCCTTAACAAAGTGACCATCTATCAAAGATACCAGCATCATGAACTATGACCTGACACTACATATCAAAGTGTCCCTCATATCGAATATAACATCATTTGAACTATGAAATAAACGTAGACAATTAGCAAAATTCTCCGAGCAATCTAACATTAACCCGCAAAAACATACGCCTATTGCTCACGTTTCTAAACACATTCATCGTCAGTTAACACAGTAATATTACAATTAGATTGTGGTAATATCTTTCGAAACTTATCATTTCTCTAACAAACCAGTTTTAATTTCACATTGTCATAAGTGATAATTTAAGCAAAAACGTAACAGAATTAAACATAAGCCTAACATATCTACTACACTTACAAAAGGGTGAAACCTACAATAGATACTAACCATCCAGGAATCTACGATAAGACATTAACATTTGGACCTAATGAATAAGTTCTCAACCTATCCCTCATCATACAGCAAAACTCAACCTATACTGGCTTTTCAAGCATAACATCGGCAGATAAAGCAGCATTATCTAACAAAATTCCTTAACAAAGTGTCCAAACTTTCAAAGATACCAGCATCTTGAACTATGATTGATACTACATTTATCAAAGTGTCGTGCATATCAAATATAACATCATTTTGAACTAGAATAAACGTAGACATCAGCAAAATTTCACTGTCAAACATATAAAATAACTTATGATCATCAGATCAACAAATAAACGCCTAACATAATTATTTTCTGAACTAAAAGCATACCAGTCATACATTAAGAGCGAATAAACTGTAGACATTAACGAAATATAACAATCTCAAACTTTACTATAAACAATATGATAGGTTTGGAAACAGCGCATCATAGAGAGGCGATTTGGCTGAACTGTAAGCACTACTTGGAGATCACCAATGGGGATGCGTCCCTTGAAAGGATGTGATTCCACAGAAGGGGGATCACCATTAAGGGGTGTAAGCGGGCATTACCCCTCCGAAGGAGGGGTAAGGCCTCACCTTTGGGCTAAGGCCGGAAACCCGCTTACTCACTAACAGTCTTGGTCTTGGTCGGCGTTTTCGTCCTTTCTGAGGATTCGGTTTCCTTAAACTTCGTGAGTCGATTCTGCAGTCTCGGACTTATCCTGAAATTTTACCTCACTTTCTGAAATTGGAATTTCTTGAATCTTGATTTTCTTGTGAGAGGAGTGAGAGAATGAAGCGAAGTGAATCGAAGAGAATAACTAGACTACTTCAACAAGGCAAGGAAAAGCTTTATATAAAGTTTTGTTCGCACTTATGCTAAAATTTTACTTATGAAAATATTGACATAAGTACGAACACAAATACAATTTTATAATTTTTACAAATACTTATACTTAAGACACTATATATATATATATAATATATATATATATATATATATATAAATATATATATATATATATATATATATATATATATATAATATATATATATATATATATATATATATTATATATATTATATATATATATATATATATATATATATATATATATTATATATATATATATAGGTCCTTATCAAATAATAGCGATGCACGCCGATTTTTATGAAACTTCCATATAATGTTTAAAATGATGTGGAAATAAGTAAAAACGAATAACTCGTGGAAAAACAACCCTGAAAGAAGTTATGAAGAAGCAATATGATCAATTTATAACATTTGTTTATGGAGGAAATTATCAAAAATTGTGACATCAGCCGATTTTCATGAAACTTTCAGGAAATGTTTGAAATGAGTTACAATGAAAAGAAACTGTAAAAGAAACATCATCAATTGCCCTAGAAACTATGCCCACCCTAATTTGATATTACAACGTAAAATAAAATTTTACTATTTTTCCGAGTTTTATAGCTACTAGATGCTTCTTCTAGTATAATATTCCCTCTCCTTGTAATATAACGTCAATCCTTTCTCGTTGCTCTTGTAATTGCAATCGTTTCCTATCTTCTCTTTCTCTACCCTCTATTGCTCTAACAGTTCTACCAGAAAGAGAAGAGAAGGAAGAGCAAAAGAAATCATGATTATTTCAATTGATGGTGCTCACTGGAAGAGTTGAGAGTAGCCAATGTTTATCAATTTTCGTAGAGCAATTCACTCGTCCATCATTCGTTGCAAGACGATGATAAGGGATTAAGAAAGATGTCCCCAAAGGAACAGAAATTCCGCTTTGCCCAGACCCCCCGAGTGCTTTGTAGGTTTTGTACCTACCATGCTTGAAGTCCATTTTTGGTTAAGAAGCAAGTAGAAGAGTCATAACAAAATGAAACAAAAAAACTGAAAGAATACAATAGAAATGGTTGATGTGTGTGTGTATGTTTGTGTGTGTGTTTGTGTGTGTATGATTTGTTAGTAGCATCAATAGCGGAGGTTAATTATCTGATAGTCACTACTGTCTTCAGATAGATAAAGGATGTTGTCGCCATGAAATCTTATATGTGTTTTAAAGACGATTCCAGGTTGTATACAATATACATAGAATAATTTGAATCACGTTTTTTAATACACATCATGCACACGCATACGTAAACGTGGATGCTGTGCTTACATAGAAATTATTTATCGACCCAAAAGTTTAGGACAAAACGTGCCCAATACTTACAGACACCTCTTAGTCTTTTAAAGATTGCTGAAGTACACTGGTAACATTTACCCACAATTTACTAATGACAATAATGAGAGGAAGGACATACTTACAGTATCATTCTTCTCCCATATCTCGGGCTAGGTATCATACTTACAAAGGTAGGGGCAACGCAGGTGTCGAATTCGCGTCCCCATAAAAATGCCGTGACCTTACCTGTTAAGACTTACAGCTCATATCTACGTTAGTTTAGTTGCCATTTATCAGTCATAACTTAAGTATGTGAAATTACTGTATCATCCAACAAAGGGGTTATATTTTAACAGCATAAGAGTTAGAAGTAATTTTCGTTAAAATTTGTTAAGGTCATACTGAATTTATGTACACTAAACACACTTTGTAACGTTCATGAATATGACCTTTTAAATACTTTTATCACCAAAATGAATGACATAGGATTCTCTTTAATGAATCAGAATGTCCAAAAATCATCACTTTCACCCTCATTGTATTTGTAACTCACCTTTCCCTAGGATTTTCCAAGACAGCTAGCGCATTGAAAAATCTCTCCTCCGAAGAAGTCCTCGCGTCGAGCAAATATTCTAGCTAAACAAAATATACAGACTATTTTTCTGACAAAAAATAGTCTCCAAAATCGTATCTCTTTTCCTCCTTTGCATCTATTAATGATTATATTACAACACGCTTTACACGGTAACGTGCTTCCTTTTTCTTTAGCCTAACAAAGAATGCTGCGACGCCTTCCGGCTTGGTTCCTCGTTGTCCTTGTAGGACGATCGTTGTTACCAATGATCTTTCGATGTGGACCATGATTATTTCCATAAACTTCTTCAGGTTT
Organism: Trachelipus rathkii; assembly: GCA_015478945.1. Taxonomy (NCBI): domain Eukaryota; kingdom Metazoa; phylum Arthropoda; class Malacostraca; order Isopoda; family Trachelipodidae; genus Trachelipus; species Trachelipus rathkii. The sequence continues at coordinate 23,242 of JABUQX010053099.1, forward strand.
ATCCCCCACTGTCGACTTCTGGAGCTAGTGAATGTACGGCCTTTGAGAGTACTTGCTCTGTCTCTCCTGAATTCCCCATTGTAGATGTTTACCCTTAGTCGGCGAGTGAGTGCATGGAGGAGGATCCCCTGTCCTCAGTCTTTGAGAGAGCTGCAGATGTTTACCTTTATTTGGCAGACCTTGCGCCAACTCAGTCTCTATGACGGAGATCCGTAGATCGTAAATTTTTCCCTTTGAACAAATTTCCCCGCCACCCATACGATTCTTGTATCGAATAAAGTGACGTGGAGGGCGCAATGCTTGATCCTCCCTCCCCGATGTGAATACAAGTCTTAGTGGAGGAGTGGGTGGCCGTAGTTAGTTGATTTCACCCTCCACTTCTACTCATAAAGAATGCAGGGCCACTCGGAGTACCCGATAAGGTCAACATTCGTCCATCTGGTTGAGTATCGGGCGAGTTCCGAAGGCGAAAACGAAATGCTCAGGTTTCATGTGAATTCATAAACACATTGTATTAAACTGTCCTCCAAGTGCTTGCGAGAGGTTCGGGTTGGGGTTCGTTACACCTGGGAAATTCTGGGGCTCGGTGAAGTCATACCCGGAGCTTCCAGTCTTTCAAGCGAGACGACCAAATCCCATTACACTCATTTTCTTTACCCTTTTCTTCCATATTACTAATGGACAGTTACACATGAAGCGTCGACGTGAGTCTCTCCATGGGGAGGGAGTTTAATAGTCACTCCAAAGAGAAATGAAGAACCACAATAAGTCGCTTGTTTATTTTTGCTTTGGCTGGGCAGACACTCTTTAGAAGAAATTTGTAACAGTCCGAGGGTAAATTGGCATAAACGTAGAAAATTTTGGTTGGAGTGCACACCCAATTAGCTATCTGATGACAGAGGGTGACTGTCGCAGATAATTAACCCCTTATTGATGCTGCAACTAACAGATCAACGCCCCACAACACTTAATCCTTCTTTCGTAATCTCAATATTTTTTGTTTTCATTTTGGTATAATCCTACTCTTGTTTTCTAAACTAAAAAAGGGGTTAGCATCGCAGGTGGGCTTGAAAATCCTCAGAGCCTGCTGAAGTTTTTGGCGGCAAGGTGGATTTCTGTTATTTTTGGAAAAACATTTTCTTATCGCTTTATGCATCATCTTGCAAGAATGATGGACGAGTTGAATTATCTCTATGAAAGCTGATAACATTGACTACTTTCAATTTTCTGCGAGTACATCAATTGGAATAATCAGGATTTTCTTCTCTTTTCTTCTCTTTCCTGGTGGAGATTGTTAAGCATAGAGGGTGGAGAAGAGAGGACAGGAAATTCGTTGCAATTGCAATGAATTTCCCAAGGAGTAGCACCACACTGGCAAGGGCATTTATCAGGCACTTACGGAATCGCGGGTACTGCGGCGGATCACCCGTAGACATATGTTTGAGTGCCCGTGAATTTCAGTTTTTTTTTGTTTTTTTTTTTTTTTTAAGACGTTTTACTTTTTTCCAGATCCATTTTAAACTTTTCTTGCAAATTTCATAAAACTCGGATTGCTTTGCTATGACGGTGGGGAGTAAATTTATTTTTCCTGTATATGAATCTTGTTTCTTATGTATTTTGTTGTGCTGAATTCAAAATTCGCATTCGTATAATTTGATTTTTCCCGTGAACAGAGACAAAACGGTTGGGTATACAAACAGGTAATCTAAATAAAATATGTGTATCTTGCCCAAGTATATATGATGTGAAAATTTCATGA
>JABUQX010053099.1:27500-55000 GCA_015478945.1 Trachelipus rathkii
GTTGTTTTGGGTGTTGGATATGTTGCACGGATGAGTGCTGTGTGTGTTTTAAACTAGTGTGTTAAAGATGTAAAGAATTTAGTGGTTTGGTGTAAAATTGTTTGCCTAACATATCTAGATGGTCCTTGAGCGGGAAAATTTTAGTTTCTTCCAGTAGGTGTTGAATTGAGATGGTTTTAGTTTGAGTTTGAGCTTAGTTTAGGATTTTTTGTTCTGTTTGAGTGGGCTATGGAAGGATACTAGCAGAGTTTCTTTTTTTAATATCGTTGTCGCCGAAACATTTTCGCAAAAGTAGAGGAAGTGATAGAGCTGCTGTTATGTTACTTCTTTCTCAGCGATATCGCTTCTTTTTAAAAGTGGAAATAAATACACCTTTTCAACTTTTGAAATTAACCAAAGTGTGCATAAATAAAAGCTATAAAAATGTTTTTAAAATTATTTTCTTGTCTTTATTCAAGCTAGTTAATATTTCTTTTATTTTATTTTATTTTAATTTAATATTTATTTGTTTTAAAAGAACAATTGATAAAAAAGACTCACATGCTACCTGCATCAGCAAAAAAAAATTAATACAAATTTTACTTTTTAGCAAGTATTTGCAAATGTTTCTGTTTCGTAAATTCGAATTTTAAAGGCAGTTGACAGCGCTATTTACTAAGTGCATTGTATTTACAGAGTGTCCCAAAAATACATGTTTAAACTGATGGAGTGGGTTTCCAAGACACACATAATCCTAGCTTATCCAATGCAAATATGTATCGGATTTATCATCAGAGCGGCCGTACTGGTAGAGAGATTCATTAAGTTCTTGCAAACTTAAAATAATTTGCAGAGTAACGTCATGTATTACTGAAAGTTAGCGAACTTTAATTCTGGCTTGTATTTTCTTTAGTTCTTACTGAGCCATGGTCGAATGATTAAAGTGTGCCGAAATTGAACTATATTTTGAGAGAACTTCGCTGACTTTTGTTTGAGATGTCACAACATTTCTAATGTTGATGACTGACGGATTTTTTGCTGTTCACTCAAGAAAGAAACATATTTTTTTATGTCCAAATTGGCACCAACATCTCTAATGACACAGTGAACATCAAATGGGGATAGTTTCCATTTCGTCAACATTCCATTGAATACGTCACAGAGTTATTCACCTGTATGACGTTCAAGTGAGAGGTTCAGAGCACGACACAAAATTTGGCTTTGAAATAATTGTCAACGGCATGACTACTCAGAGAAAACAAAGAATCTGCTTATTGAGTATCTAACCATTCGTCGGTGGAGAAAGCTAACTTGGGCGATTATTTGATAGAGGTTATTAATTCTGAAACTTGAGTTTTAACGCTATCATACATTTTTTTTTTCAATTAATATTTCTGTAGTATTTCCTTTGAGTAGTGAATTAAAAGAGATCGATACTTTCGTTAGCCATACAAAGACAAGAATTTCAACGTGACGAAACAGAAGATCATCCATTTCTATATTTCTGTAAATTTACTATATTCATCCTTTATGATTTTTCGTTTCAGTCTCCCATATATTTGTATTTCTATATTAGTTTCAAGAGTAATCTGCTTCGTTCTTAAGCTGGATTGGAGATCCTATACCTTTTTTTACTCATTTACTTTCTAAATTTTCCCTTGTGTTGCTGCTTAGATAGTTCTTAACCCAGATGTCATTCTTCCTTTCCGAGAATAATTACAATTACAAAGTGTACGGTTTGCGATGCCATGAGAAACAATATCGAAGTAATCCCAAACCACACCGGTATAAGATTTCATAGGCTACGAGATGATTTCGAGCGCATATATTTAGAAAGTACGAGCCTATTAATATTAATATTGCTAGAATTTCAATAGTGACTCAAATTATTGTCCCTACCTTGAGACGGCATTAGTCAATTCATTTTAATCAATTTCTCACAAAAGTTGCTAAATTTTCTATAAGTCCCATCAGAGATTTCTATTCGATTCCGCGTGTCGAGGCGAATGCACATATTTAAATTTTTAATATTTGCGATGAGAAAAGTCAATGCGAATATTTAATATATATATAATATATATATATATATATATATATATATTATATATATATATATATATAATATATAATATATATTATATATCTATATATATATATATATCTATCATATATATTTATATATTTATATATTATATATATATATCTATATATATATATATATATATAATATATATATATATATATATATATATATATTATATATATATTATATATATATATATATTATTCTTTACATCTTTTCTCAAGAAAAAATAGTGGCTGGAATCGTAGTTACAACAATATTAGCTTCATTCTTGTGATTTACAAAATTAAAGTTAGCGTACAGTGTTATTACTGCATGTATAAATGTTTAATAATATGTGACAGTAATTAGTTGCAATTGGTGGCCTACGATTTGTATTTGTTTACGCTATATATTCGCACTCTTTCAAGCAAAAATTTATTAACATTATGATAACTGTGGTAAGAGAACCAAAAGAAAACTCTCCAGCTCAGAGCATACTCCTTGAAAACGGGATGTATTCCTTCTGAGCAACATGTCATGATCTCGATTACATTACAGAACCATGAGTAGCACCACTATTTTACAGATTTAAAGGATGAGTCGGTGGCATTCACCAAAATACTGGAGGAAAGAGGACCAGAGATAGAAAGACTAGAAAGAAGATCGCCGGTAGAGCGCCTTTTTCGAAAGTCGTACTAGAGATCAGAGATGAGATTAGAAGAATTAAGGTGTTTTCAAACCTTCCTGTTTAGAATAAATTCGAAAACTATAGAAAGAACAGAAGTTAGAGAGATTTGACGATAGTTGGAGGGTTTGAGATTGGTTCCCTTTTTTTGGTACAGGAGCACCTTTCCAGGAAGAAGGGAAGGCCAAGTAGAAGGGCAGAGACGGAATAATTTAACAAGGCAGAGTGAAAGCTTGAAAGCACAAGTTTTGAGAACCACAGGAGGAATACCATCAGAGCCGCATGCCTTCTTTGTATTAAGATCAGAAAAAGCAGAAATAACACTTTTAGAAGAAATTACAATATTAGCATAAATATGTTGGAGGGAGGTGGAGAAGAAGGAATAACACTGCAACCGTCTAAGGTGGAATTAGAAGCAAATGTGAGCAAAGAGTTGATCTTTAGTGGAAGGTTAAACGGCAGTTGTGCTGTCGGTAACCACTAAAGGAGGCCAAAAGGAAGAAGCAAAGTTAGGAATTAACATTTTTTGAAAAATGTCAGAAAGGACGTGAGGAAGAAGAGTCAGTAAGACTATTGCATTTTCTACTGAGAAAAGAATTTTTTAGTGCCGTGGAGAATAAATTTTGCACGATTTTGGGATGAAATATAAGTTAAAAGGGTTTCTGGAATTTGAAGATGAGAGTAATTTTTAAAGGCAGCGTCCCTGTGACTAATAGTACGAGAACAAGCAGAGTTAAGCCAAGGTTACCTAGGATTTGTTGAAGGTAAAGATCATGGGGCGCACGCCTCCAAGCCAGAGAGAATTAGCTCTCGCTTTGCACAATCCGATGGACCCATTCCACGGAAGCTGTAATCATTCCATGGGAAATCAAAGAAGACCCCAAGTCCAAACTGTTTGCAGCACCGAATTCCCAAAAACTTTTTCTCGCCCTAGGAGGGGAAAATTCCTGCGAAAGACCTGAAAGGGTAGAACAGAAAACAGAGATAAGAGAGTGATCGGAGGACCCCAGAGGAGGAAAGAATTTAACAGAACAAGGAGAAGGATTAGAGATTAGGAAAAGGTCTAGAATGTTGGGTTCATCTCAAAGACGATCAGAGATACGAGTAGAAAGCTGCACTAACTGCTCGAGGTCATTCTGGATAGAAAAGTGGTAGCAAGTTCACCAACTGTATCTTGAGAATTAGAGGATCGCAATTGACGGTGGTGAACGTTGAAATCACCAAGAATGATCATTTCAAGAAAAGTGAAGAGACAGAGAGAATGTGTTCTAATTTGGAGCCTAAATAGTCGATGAATTTAGAATAGTCAGTTGAGTTAGGAGACAGATATACAGAACAGATAAAATTAGTGGTAGATTGACAGGTTAACTTCAGTCCATAGGTGGAATATTCGGAACTCCAAATCAAAAGACACGGGAACATAACAAACATCATTGCATACATTGGTAAACTGCCTTTGTCTGAAAACTTAAGAAGAGATATTAGGAGTAACAGAGTAGAGTTTCAAGTCAGAACGCTCAAAAAACACGTTTCGGTAAGAATAAGAGATGGGGTTTACAGGAGGAGAGGTGATGTTCACAAAATGAAAATTAGATTTAAAACGAGACGTTTCAGAAATGTAAGAAGTAAAGGAGACCGTACTTCAATACGCCGGCAACTTCCGTGACGGCAAACTCCATCACCGCAAGACCGTCAACAGCCTTTTCTGGTGATAGGGTCGGGTGGATAGGGGTTATTTTTGGAAGCCACCTTATTGGCTTCTCCGAGATTAATCGCGTGACTTCATAGTTTTACATTTTTTTGTTTTCTTTTAGAAGGTAAGTGTTGTCTGTAATTGTCTTTAGGTTGTGTGATAGGGAGAACTTTACTCCACTGTAAGAGGATGTGGATATGACGCAAAAGATCGAGACTTGGGCACTGGGAGTGCCATGGTATATCTAAGACACCATATATGCCATGGTGGGTAATCTTTCGCTTCGAGAGCATACTTCATTCATATATATATATATATATATATATATATAAATATATTATATATATATATTTATATATATATATATAATATATTATATATATTTTATATATAGTATATAATTAATTCGGTGAGGTGCGGTCGGTGGCGATGCGTGTGCGGTGCGCTTATGCAAAAGGATGGTGCGTGTGGTCGCGGTGCCTGCAAATGACGGGGGGTGCGGTGCGTTTCGTGCGGTGCGGTGCCGGCGCACGACTTCCCGGTGTGGAGCGTTGCGGTGCTCAAAAATTCGGTGCTCGGCCAATCCTAGTTTGTATTTTTGTAAGCCTGTGTATACCGATGTGGGTGTTTGTTTGTGTGATGATGTGGGTGTTGTTTCCTTACGTATGTGTGTTTATGTGTATTACTGCTTTAGATTCAATAAATTCAAGAATTTAATATGAAAATTTTATGCTTGTCTGTTCATGTTCATGTTTCTTTGTTTGTATGTAAAGGGGTGTTTATATGTGCTTATGTGTGTGTTTAGGTATATTTTCATTCTATTACGTGAAGGTGTTTTGCTGAATAATAATAATAATAATAATAATAATAATAATAATAATAATAATAATAATAATAATAATAATAATAATAATAATAATAATAATAATAATAATAACATCGAAAGAAAAAATAACTGCAAGGTTATCTTATCTACCTCTGGTGCAGTTACGCCTCTATCCTACTTCTGGTAGAGTCACGCTTCCCTTTTCCAGTAATAAGGCTTCTCAATTACCACAGGGCCATCTAGGAGAGAGGAGTGTTCTATCTCTGTTGGCTTAGAATAATGCTAATAATAATGATAATAATTAACAATATTAATAAGTTTATGTTGCTATGGAAACTCTATATATAAATTTATCACCGAACACGCGGCGGGCAAAGTGCGCTAAGCGGATGGGCGTAGTGGCGTGCATAGTGGGCTTGCAGGGGCATGGGGGCAAATTTGTCATTCAGAGAGGGAAGGTTGTTGCAGTGTGTGTCCTATTCCCTTTTAATTTCCATTTATTTATTTTATTTATTTATTTAGTTAGTTTTTATTTACTTTTATATTATTTTTCATTTATCTTTGTCATTTTTATTATTTATTTTTATTTGTATTTATTTTCCGTGATTTCCAATAATTTTCATGGGATTCCAAAAAAATTTTCGGAATTTTTGAAATTTCAAATTTTATTAATTAATTAAATCTATGGATTTACATTCATAGTTACTAGAAGACGTCAGGATTTACCTTGGGCAAATCCCTCCATGCTTTTCAGGCTTTCCAGAATTTAAACTGCAATTCTTTAGTATATAACTACTTATTGGTCCTGAATATTTTAAATGTATGTTTGAAACGTTATTTGAGCCAGTGATTGGGGTAGTTTTCGAGTGAATATTTTAAGCGGGATATGTGAGGGGTAGAATGTGTTCAAGCCTAGTCTATTTTAACTGTCTAATCTTTTTTATATTTATTGTTGTGATTGGTTAACTTGTATGAGATGCTTAAGTAGAAAATATTGCAGTACTGTTTTGAGGTAAGAAGAAAACAAATGATGGAGTCTTTTAATGTTTTATTTAGAATTGGAGGATGTTTTGGGACGTGTAATTTTTAGATAACTTGATATGATCTTTTATTATTTGGGCTTGGAAATTTTTCTTCGAGTGATCTTTAAATTTCCTTGTTTTGAAAGCTGTTAAGGTGGAAATTTGGGTGTTAAAGTTGTTTGATTGAGTTGCAGGTTCTATTGTGTTGGTTATTTTCTATCCGAAGTTTTATTTTTTGGATTATTTTTCAAATCTCTTGGTTAGAGCAGTGGTTCACAATCTTTTTTTAGTAGCGCACCCTCAAAAAAAAATAGATTCCATGCACCCTTATCCTTTCACAATATATATATATATATATATATATATATATATTATATATATATATATATATATATTAATATATATCCATATACTTTATTATATATTATATAATATAATATATATATATATAATATATATATAATATATTATATTATATATATTATATTATATAATATATATATATATATATATATATATTTATAAATTTTTTTCGTTGTTAAAACCTTATGTAAAAAAATTAATAAAAAAAATATTTAAGGTTTTTCACGCTTGTCGAGCACCACCTGGTATTTCGAGACGCACCCCAAGGGGTGAGCGCCCCAGTTTGAAAACCACTGGGCTAGAGGAGTGTTAAAGTTTTTCCTTATCGTTTGGCACGTGAAGGCTAAATGTTTTTTGTATTTTTTTGGTGAAGGTAATGTTGGTTGTGTTAAGGGATTTAGAGTTTGTTGTTTTGTTTTGTATCAGGTGAGATTTTCTGTGGTGTAGGAAATTTTGTTCACTGATTTTTTACAGTTTACATAGGTGTTAGTGCTCTTGTGGTTTGCTGATAGGGTTGTCGTGTATGAAAGTACTGTACTATGAGAATGTGATCTGAAAATATGTCTATTTCCGTGTTCCTTGTTAGCTTTGAACATATTAAAGGTGACGAGAGTGTTAGATCTTGATGAAAGTATTAAATCTAGAGTTAAGGAGATCTGGATGGCTTGGTGAAGGATACTCATGGTTTGGATTTTGGGATTTAGAATAATTACGTAAGGCAAATTTAGGAAGAAAGAAATCTGAGAACTTCTTCTTCTTCTTCTTCTTCTTCTTCTTCTTCTTCTTCTTCTTTCTTCTTCTTCTTCTTCTTCTTCTTCTTTTTTCTTCTTCTTCTTCTTCTTCTTCTTCTTCTTCTTCTTCTTCTTCTTCTTCTTCTTCTTCTTCTTCTTCTTCTTCTTCTTCTTCTTCTTCTTCTTCTTCTTCTTCTTCTTCTTCTTCTTCTTCTTCTTCTTCTTCTTCTTCTTCTTCTTCTTCTTCTTCTTCTTCTTCTTCTTCTTCTTCTTCTTCTTTTTCTTTTTCTCTTCTTCTTCTTCTTGTTCTTGTTCTTGTTCTTGTTCTTGTTCTTGTTCTTGTTCTTGTTCTTGTTCTTGTTCTTCTTCTTCTTCTTCTTCTTCTTCTTCTCTTCTTCTTCTTCTCTTCTTCTTCTTCTCTCTTCTTAAAAAAAAAGTTAGATAAACACTTTAAACGGATATTGGTCTGTGAACGTCAATTCAACTCCATTTTACTTTATTCAGGATTCAAATTTCAATATATATTCAAATCCTGAATTGAAATCATTTAGAAAATATTATAAGTACAGCGTAAAGAGAATTACGGCTTGTAGTAACTTTGTTCATGGCTAAGTATCCGTTCTAGGATAGTGATTTCATCGATCGCACTTAACCTGTAATAAATAGCTTGTGTTTACCGCATAGAAGATCTGGTTACATACTGGTAATGAATTAACTTAGTAAGTGCTTTATGTTTATCGCTAGAACTCTTGTTCTAAAGATGTGATTATTCGATCACGCTAAATGGCTGTTAGTTGAATGGCTTTGATCGTTTTCCGCATAGAAATAGTCTGTTTCAAGACGGTGATCCTAATCGATACACTGATAACTGTAGTAAATAGGTTTGGATGTTCACCGCTTAGAACATATCTGTTCTAGGAAGGTGATTAAAAATAACAACACAAATAAAATAAACAAATACTTAACAAACTTATTAAGCATTTTAGAAGCAGATCTGCTTTAAGTGAGCAGACTCATATGTTACTAGAAATAGGTAAAATAATAATTTATTTCAAAAATACATAAGAATTTTTTTTTTAATAACAGTAGACACATCCAACCAATTAATAAACAAAAATACTAACAGACTAGCCTGAGTGGGACTGTAGTCTTTGCTAGTCGGTGTTCTTTAGTTCTGTAGTTCTGTAAGTTCTTCTTCATATATCTATAGATCATGTATATATTTATATATATATATATACTATATATATATATATATAATAATATATATAATATATATATATATATAATATATATTCAATATTCAATAATCATTGAAAATCATTAAGAAAATATTATAAGTACAGCGTAAAATTAAGGCTTGTAGTAACTTTGATGTTCATGCTTGCCCAAAAAAAAAGTATCCCCCCCCGTTCTAGGATAGTGATTCATCGATCGCATTATACATGTAATAAATAGTTTGATGTTTACCGCATAGAACATCTGTTTACAAATAACTGTAATGAATAACTGTAGTAAGTGGTTTTGATGTTTATCGCTAGAACATCATATTCTGTTCTAAGACGTGATCTATTCGATCACTGCTAAATGGTGTAGTTGATGGCTTTTGATGTTTTCGCAAGACATATTGTTCTAAGACGCGTGATTATGATCACACTGAATCACTGTAGTAAATATTTTTTATGTACCTAGAACGTATTCGTTCTAAGAAGGTGATCTTAAATCAATCAAACAAATAATAAACAAAAATACTTTACATATTATGATGTTTTTGTTGCTTAGAAGCGATCTGCCTAATTAGAACTCATCATATGTAGGTAAATATATATTTATTTCAAAATCTTTCAAAGAATTGTTTTAACTAACAGTAAGACACATCCAAAAATTAAATAAACACAAAATACTAACAGACTAGCCTTGAGTGGAGCTGTAAAGTCTTGCTATGTCGGTGTTTTTAGTCCTGTGTCTTCCTTCCATATACTATTTATATACTATATAATACTTAGTATTAGTTATTTATATATATCTATATTAATATTATATATATATATATATATAAATATATATACTATATATATATATATATATATAATTAATATATATTTTATAATATTATAAATATATATTATAAATATATATATATATATATAATAATAATATAATATTATAATATATATATTATATATATATATATATATAATATATATATATATATACTATTATAAATATTATATTTTATATATATATATATATATATATATATATAATTATATATAGATATATATATATATATATATTATATATAAAATATATATCCTTTAGTATTAATTAAGACAGAATTAAAATAATACAACTATAATTGGGCATAAAATGTGGTTGAATCAAATATTCGAGATGTCCTTATCAGCGCGTTTCAAGTGCGAAGAGTCCAAAAGAAAGGTAGGAAAAGGAGAACGGTGGAAGAGTATTACAGACTTTAACAGTGGAGTAAATGTGAGAATGGCATAACCATTGATTTTGGGTCAAGAAACTGAAATAGAGAGAGAGAGAGGTTGGATTTCTATTGTAAGCGTATTTGTTACGCCAGCCTTCCTCAAATAAGTAAGTATCTTATAAAATGTTCGAAGAGCTTTTTTTCAGTTTATAAATCGATAGTAAGGGTTATGATGCAGCATTCAACGGCTGAATGTATTGGAGAGAGTTGGCGAGAACAGGAAGAGCACAGTACAAGTCTTAAATTTCACTTTTGTGAAGTGTTTTTATGAGTAGACACACTCTACTTAGTGTGGAAGTATTCTACAACATTAACAGGGGGAAACGACAACTATTATTTTTATATCATAGAGCAAGCAAACTAAGGTGGTGTGTGAAGTTTTTGAAGGTGTCTTGAACACCTAACCTCTTAGAAGCTTTTGCATAATCAGGAAACGTTGAGTTCTTTTCAAGAAAGACCACGAGAAAACCAAACACGGAGAATATGAATATTAAGGTTTGAGGTGTGTGCTTTCAAAGATGTTATAGTTGTGTGGAAAATTAGTCGAATAAAATGATGAAGGAACTGAATTGTTAAGACTCTGAAAACAACCATGTTTTCTGTGCCTAGATTAGAAACCTGAGAAAAATCATATGTCATTTGCTTCAAGACCACTCAAATTATCAGTTATTTGATGCAGCGAGAGATATCTTTCAAAATGAAAGAAATAATGGAAGGTTGAATTGTCAATATAAGAGTGGACAGGTGATGAAAAAACAGATAGAAGATAAGGAGAATAAGAGTTTAGTATAAGACTGACCTATTTGTTATGAATATCACAATTGGTAGATTTAATGGATGGAGGTGGCTGTTAGAAAGAGCTACAATAGAACGAAAGGAAAGTAAATCAAAGAAGATGTTATATATAGAGAAGGATATATACCGAAATTGGAAAGTTTAGAAATCAAAGTTTTGTTCCAGACTCTATTGAAAGTTTTCAATAGTTCTAACACCACAGCAAAAGACTCAACGAAATGCCGAATAATAGAAGACCAGGAGTTAGAGAGAAGGGATGAAGATCATTAGAGAAGCAGAAGCCATTCTGACTAACTGAGATTCCAAATCTTCCTCTTAAGGATAGATTGAAAAGCTTTAGAAAGAACAGAAGTTAAATCTATAGGACGATTATTAGTGGGTTGAGATAGATCAGCTTTCTTCAGCATATCCTGAACAGGAACAAATTCTCACAATATTCATGTGAAAGCAAACCAGATCTTGTGCTACGAGGGTGACCCAGTGATGGAGAAATGCAAGAGATCAACTCACTCGAGCACCTGCATTTTTAATACCTATAGAAAAGAGATAGTGCGTCAATGTCACTTCGCAGAGAAAGATGGTTAATGGAGTTTGAAAGTAGGAGACAGTTTACTAGTCTCTTAGCCATTGCCTTAACCCTATCCAAAAGTTGAGTGGAACCAGAGCTACCCCAAAAGTGAGAACTGTACTACTTGCAAGAGCGGATAAGGCCCTTATATAAGTGGAGTAACTGAGCAGAAGAAAAAAATTCTCGCAATCTGAACAGAATCTCCAGCTTCTTTGAGGTTTCCAAAAAAATTGTTGTTTATGTTCAGTCCAAGAATGTTTATGATGTTCACAGATTGGAAAGTTAAATTAGTTAATTTTAAGGAGATGTGAAGAAGTTGAGCTTTAAAAAGAGTTTAACTTCACAAAAATGTGGTGACCCCACCGAGAAATCCCGTCCAGATCGACAAGAATTTGTATTGGAAAGCTGTGGAAGAGAGGTAACTCAAAATGGAAAAGAGGAAGCAGAATTGAAATAAGTTGAAATATGGAGTGTTAATTCGTTGTCATAATAGTGAACAGAGTTAGAAATGCAGCTAAGAAGATCGTTGATGAAAAGTAGGAATAAAGATGGAAATAGAACATAACCATCAGGAACACCACAATTAACAGTAAAGGGGCAAGATCCAATGTTGGGCTCGGGCTGAGCCCCATTTTCAGTCCCCCCTAAAATGGACATTAAAATTCGATTCAGCCGATTTTTGACTTATATAAACGACCAAAATGTTAGCTTGTTTGCCCTCCAAAACGTTGTTTTCCGGTGTTTTTCTGTGTCTGTAGTAATTTTTTCAGAATTTTCAATTTTTTCAAAACCCATTGTTTTTTGAAAATTCTTGGCATCAACTTCTACAATTTTTTTCAACATGACTTCAAACTTGAAATATGCATAGATAGTCCATTACCTACAAAGTACAGAAGTACTTTTTCGGATTTTTGATTTTGTGTCAGCGTTGTCCAATTTTCAAACCATTTTTCGATTTTTCCAAAAAAAAATTAGCGATAATTTTTTTAATTTCTCTGTCCCATTCAAATCAATTTCTCAGTGGCTTGGTATAGTACGGGCGAGTATGCATTCTTTTCTTACTTAGCATTAATGTTTTTTGTATACTCAATAGAAAAAATGTTTATAAAAATCAAATTTCTTTTTTTTTTTAAAGTTGTTCCAAGGGAAATCCAAACCTAATGCATATACAAAGAAATTTATTCTAAGTAACAAATTGTGCATATCCCTGATTTTTTTATCTCCCCTGAAAATTTGCATTTCATGCATAAAATAGAAAAAAAATTCTATCGAAATATTTCATTTCAACAAACAAAAAAAAAACGTTAGAGCAAATAATTGGCAAACGCTGAGCACAAAACTCAAAAATCGAAAAGTACTTCTGTACTTTGTAGGTAATGGACCTATCTATGCAAATTTCAAGTTTGGAAGTCATTTCGAAAAAAATTTTGGTAGTTGATGCTAAGAATGATAAAGAAGGTGGGTTGAAAAAATTGAAAATATCTGAAAGAATGACTACACACAGAAAAAAAACACCGGAAAACAACGTTTTGGAGGGCAAAAAAAGCTACATTTTGGTGTTTATATAGTCAAAATCGGCTGAAAATTCCGAATTTTATGTCCATTTTTAGGGAGGTTGAAAATGGGGCTCAGCCCGAGCCCAACATTTGACCTTGCCCTAAAGGAGGAAGAGGTAGCTCTATCAACAAGAGTCGAAATGGACCTATCTAAAAGGAAACTAGACATGAGTAACCAAAGAGAGGGAGAAAATACAAAGGAAGGGGGGCTTAATGAGTAGCGACACGTACCATACCCGGTCAAAAGCCTTTAATATGTCAAGCGTAACCCAACAAGACTACCCATTGGTCCTAAGGACAGAAGACCATAGATCAGTGAGATAGGGAAGTATGTCACCGGTTGACATCGAGAGTCGAAAGCGATAATGATGATCTGAAAGATGGGAATGAGACTCCTGATGATCCAGGATATGAGAGTTAAGGGGAATTTCAAATATTTTAGACAGAATACAAGTGAGATCTACAGGACGATAGTTAAAATGATCAGAGATGCTATTAATTTTCGGGATCGGCTGAACATATGCGCGCTTCTAGGACGGAGGAAAAGTATTAGTTTTAAGACATAGACAACAGAGTTAAACGAGGCATACTTCAGCTCAGAAGCAAGCTTCCTCAAAACAAGGGGAGGAATGCCATCCGAGCCATTAGCCTTCCTGACGTCATAGAACTAAGGATCCCATACACCCGATCATGAGTGATGACAGGTAGAGACATGGGACACCTGAAAGTAGTAGTAGTAGTAGTAGGAGGAGGAGGGGTGCTAGAATTGTCCAAGGTAAAATTAGTTGTAAAAAGGAGTCCAAATAGATTAGCTTTTTCAGAAGGAATACTAGCAACAGAACTATCAGAACGAATAAGAGAGGGGGGCGGGGAAAGGCAGATTTATAGAAGTTATTAGAAATTTTTTTTGGCAAGAGGCCAGAAATTTTTATCAGTTGGAAAACCAAGAAGGTCAGCGAACATCCTTTTAGTGAATGCACGCTTAGTTTATCAAATAATATCTTTGCAACGATTCCGGGTAGAATGAAAATTTGTTAAAGTAATAAGAGAACGAGAGTTTTTATATCTCCTATACGCATTGTCAAGCTACTAAGTGCCATCGAACCATGGATTTTGGGAAGAAAATGATTTAGTTGACGATGGAATGAACCTTCTCAAACCTTCGATGAACACCGCCCTCTAACTTTTCAGCAAAAACCGAAACGTCCTCCGAAACAAAACCGGATTCATCCCAACGGTAGTTAACGAAGAAGCGTCGTAAAGCCCCCCTCCCCAATTAGCCTGATTAAAATGCCAGAAAGTTCGTTTAGGCCATGGTGGAGCTGCTGGAGAGAAAGTGTTATACTTAAAACATACGATGTTGTTGTCAGAGTTATCGATAGGAGGAAAAATGGTGTATTTGTAACGAGAAGGAGAAGTGGTGTCATTAAGTGAGAATTTGTCAAGAGTTGTTAGACGATCTGAGATGGTGTAGATTCCTTAATCAACTGTTTCAAATCGTTAAGAATGAATATTTTGGCCTCCTTTCCACCTGAATCAGTATGAGAAAAGCTCAACCCCCTCAAGTGTAGTGTACGTGATGTTCCCTATAGATGACCTTGGGATTTGAATGAGAAGTAGTAAGATATTCCAAAAGAACAGGAAAATCTGTTCCATTAGGAGAGAAGTAGCAGAAACACAAGATATTGATAGAAGTAGGGAGACATATTTTATGCCATAGAACATCTAAATTAGAAATTCAAGATTTTCAACATGTTACAAGAATATTTGTGTTTATATAGGAGCAGACTCCACCATTTAGTCGGAAATTTATAAAATAAGTTATAGTTAAAAATGTTAAGGTTATTATAGAAGGTATCCTAGCGGACAGTGTCTCAGACAATAGAAAAATACCGTGAAGAAGCGGAAAGTATGCTTCCAACAATTTCGTGCATAATGAGAGGGACACGGGCATTTGCTATAGTCTACAGAAAACCCTCCCCCTACGCTCATCCCCATTCCCGCTTCTCAATCTGCGACCCTTATCACGCGACTAAGCCATTTACGATACGAAAAATAATTACCTCACAAACGTAAACCTTAAAAACCCAAGTTTTTTTTTTTTAAATAAAAAACTTAAAATTAATTAGTGCCAGGTAAAATAAAGAATAAATTACGAGAAAATAAAGTAACCTAGTGTAAAAAAAAATAAACAAACTAAATTACCGAAACCAAGGGGTTTTTCCAACTGGGGTGCGTCTCGAAATAAACCGGCAAACATTCCTTTACTGACTCAATCACTTTTTCTTCGGCTCCCAAGCCGTACGCTTCCCAAACAACACTCACACATACATCCGCAAAACAGCGCACTATCATCTCATCCTTTCCCACATTGGAACCCAAACCATCTCAATCATTACTTTCATCTCTGCTAAGTAGCTTAGGCAGCATTTTGCACGTGTTGGTCATGACCACAGCGTCCATTGAACCTACCTGACGGTCATTGGCCTTGACCTTTTTGCTTACCTTTTTGGGGCTTGCCTTTTTTGGCCTGACCTTTTTTCCTGCCTTGACCTTTTTTGTCCTTACCTTTTTTTTTCGACCAACCCTTGATCTTCCAGCGGTCATTTTTGCTGATATCCCACCGTACTCCTTATTATCATTGAAGCACCCGTAGAATTTTATATATCTAGGCAACCCTCAACATTTTTAGCAACACACCCTTCGAAGAAGTTACGCCAAACGGTTGCGTAGCAACGTTGTACGTACGCCCCCCTAATTTGCGCCATGGTTCAATTTTGACCCGTAATTTTATGTGTCTTTATGGGGCACTTAGCCCTTTTGTGATGTCATTAACCTTGATCTCCTTCAGCCCTGCCAGAGCGAACCGCACCTGTCGCGTGTAGTCCCATCGCCTCCCGTCCGCCACTAAAGCTTTCTGCCGCCGCGTTTCCCGCCCGCCGCGCGCGCCCGCAGGCGCACACCATTTTTTCGCGTTCCCCCCCCTGCGACGTGGTCAAATCCGCAGTCTCGAAATAAAATATCTTCAGAGCCCGAACTGTAATGTGACGTATGTCAATCAGGACTTATTCCCCTGTTTCAGCGTCCTTTAAGTAACTAATTACCAGAGAACTCCCCATGCCTTATTGGGTAGCAACGTGAACCGGGTATGTTAAGTTTCATACCTTCATCATTACAATATAACACACGCTGAAAGTAACATGCGACTTAATTACCACTGCCTTATGAGTACACCTACATTTTTAAGCTTTATGCCCCACTATGACACTACACATTTATAACTACAGTCATGTTACCAGTTTTTAATTAATAATTGGCAACCCAAATAAAAATAATAATAATTGGCAACTTCAATATAAAAATTAAACTAAATTACAAAAATATAAGTCCAACACATGATAATAAATGAATGGAATGCAAAGAGTAATACAAATAAATATTATATTTGTAAGATATACATATATTATAAAACAAATAAATATTTCATTTTAACAATACATCTACATATATTTGTTCATTACAATGAAATTATACTTTATTTTTTCAGTGAAATTAACGTACCATCATACCCCTGTGCTACAGTGCGCCCTACCTAAAACAAGTCCTCTATTTGAGGGTGGCGGAACCTTTTAGACCATTATTAGCGTTTACATTTCCTATCTTATTGCCCGCATTTTCATATCAGAACCCACACTTCCGTAATGTATTTTCATTATTTACGTTATGCGATGCGAGTCATCAAATTATGAATTCTTTGTAAGTTAGATTCACCATCTTCTTCACTCATCATTTGCGTAACAGCTAATGCTGTTACGTCTGTATCCTTGATCATGTTGTAGAAGTGGTTATCGTCGTTTAAGACCATCCAATCACGATTCTTAGTCTTCTCAACATCCTTAATCATCTTATCAAAATTAATCTTAGCCATGCCATGGAAATTAATTATGTGCTCTGTGTCCTTGTTCAACGTTAAACCTTTTGCTTTCAAGATGTAAGCAAAACTCGCGTCATTCTTCTTTATTCGAATGGCGTTAGGATTAGACCTGCAACACGAAAACTATCAGCTATTCTCCAGGATCCGTATTCATCAGTTCAGTTTCCTAAGAATTTCCCGTATCAGGAAGTATATTCGCCTTCACAGGTGAAAACACAGCTATCGAGTCCAACAGTATAGTACCCGCGACCTAGAGTAATCGAGGATTATATTAATTCGACCCTCGCATAAGCTGTGTGAAGGAAGCGACAGCCACATTGTAGCCTTTGCTGCTTTTATTAGGAAGCCAGTATGTGTAACCGTCAACACTATATGTTTTATCCCCCTACAGTGATATCTTAACCTTTGATCAGCTTCGCTTCTTAAATCCCACACCTGTGCAGTGCTAGTGCAGACGATCTCATTCTTGGATACGTTGAAGCTATTTCCCCATAATGAATAAGAAGTAATTTAGCATATACCGTCATGTCCAGACGTTGCTTCAATATTGTTGGTCAAGTTTACGCCCTCAAAGTTCCTGAAATCTTGCAGTATTGAAGGAATTCTTCGCACGTTTTATCTTTACACCATTCTGCAAACCTGGAAGCCTCAGTCTTCCACTCAAAGAATGTTTCAATGTATTCGCCAAATAGTCATGTTGAAGGTGAAATTTCCTATTTCATGTATCTTTACATCTCATAACCTTCTCTACAGCTAATTTCTAGCTCTGTGACACAGTTAACTCCTTTAATCATACGTTATTTCCGTATGTCTGCATTTTTCTTCATAGGCGATGCGCGTTGCATGTTCACCAAAGAGAAAATATTAGCCGATTGTCATGTCGCGCAGGGAGGAGGAGTGTACAGATTCTTAGGAGGTAATACCGAAACATACGAGAGCCGAAATAAGTTGGGAAATCATTTCTTGGACAACTTTTCTTATGGTAGGAAGATCCTACTACGAGTTTCGTAGGTACCTGCTGAAAAGGGTTTTTTTCTGGAGCAAAAGGATACAGGGAGTGTGAAATCTAAGCGGTATCTCAATGAACCCTTCTGTGTGATAATAGTATACGAAGGCCTCGTACGCCCACCGTAAACAAGCCTCACCGACCTCTAGTTTCGCCCCGATTTGCAAGTCCATTACCAATTACTCACGTATCTCCTAAACTTCTCAGTTCTGTTTCGTCGTTGTTATTATACAACAGTGCGACCTCACACATCTTTTTTCATTTTCGTGCCACTTCGCATCCCATATCTCTATATTTTACTCATAACCTTTCGACTATAATCCGCTTCTATTCTCATGGTTTACTTGTACCTGTCAAAGACTCTGATTGCCATAGAAGTTTTCTAACCTTTCTTACATGCTTGGTGACCATGAAATACACAGCCGTGAAAGAAGAAATCTTCTTCATGGCATACCAGTTGAGGAGAGGTACGCCTGTTATTTCATTCTTGTATTGTTCAATTAACTGATTGACGTTCAAAAGAACTCATAATCAAGGGTACGTGGTCTTTCAGCTGGAATTCAGCGTAACCGTCAGGCTTTAGATACCTGTTTTTGATTTTAAATTTACGTTCCCACCATTCCTTTGCATGTTCGATCCGATTGACCCTTATACATCTCCATGAACGAAGCCACTACACCGTCCATACGGTAGTTTGAATCATCCAGTAGACCTATATGGAGCCAGTTGTATTTTTAGCATGATAGTGCATTTATAATCATGATATGATAATGCACAATTAAAACATCAGTAAATGCAGCTCGACTTGTATGATCCTTAAGGAGATTCCCCCCTGAATTTCTCGAAGGATTGACGTAGAATATTAACGTCTTGAACGCAGTACGCTTTGTACATTCCTTCATGATGTCGTAATCCTTATTGTTAAATGTTTGATACCAACGTTTCAAAATCGGCCTTTCACTGTCGGAATACGATGTTCTCAAAGTTTCCTATCCGGAATTTTTCCTTGAATTTATATTCTCAAAGTAAGGAAAACGTAAAGAAAGAACCTTTAGAAGCTCACCGTAATGCCCATTGCATTAGGGAGTTTTTTCAGTGCACAGGGGCATAAACATTAGCTTCCTAAACTGGATAGTGGTTAGCCTGTCATAGTTATAATTTGCGTTCCACTTCCACAGGGTTGAAGATAGGAATGGACGCTAGCCTGGCAAGCAGTTTGCTGTAAACAAACTGATTGTCGAACTTACCGCCATTTGAGCTGCAACTAGTATGTTTGACTTCTTGTGTTTTTCGGCAAATCTGAAAATATAATTGAGAAATAGATCGACTGGGCACTTCTCATACTCTTCTGTTGCTTCCAGATTCAATTTGAATATTTCAGTTCGAACCGTACCGCAAGTCTCACACGGAGATGAATTGTCTAGTTCTTCCTCCCCGCAGTTGCTGCATACTAGCATACTCACTAGAATGTATGGCAGCATATCTGTTTTTATGCTGCCTCCTTCCTCTTCACGAGTATTATGATTATAGGTTCGATATCATAATAAAATGTAAAGGTGGGCTTACGTTTGGCGAAGCATTATCTGTAGGAACCTTGATTTTCTTCATGAAACATTGATGGTTATCGCCCTCTATTCCATACTTCTCGTCGCACATTCCGCATTTAATATGCATGCAATCATGCCGGTGTTTACCCTGTTTATTAGCTACTCTCATTGTCACCAATAATTACACACATTAAGTCTGCACGTGAGGTCTTTATGCAACTTAAGACAAGCTTCATTATAGAAGTCACGATTGCATTATCACAATGTAAAAGCGTAGATGTTCACCCGGAACTTTTACATTATAAGTTAAGCATTGTCGCACCTTGTACTCCTTGCATTTCTTTGTAAATGTTAATTTAAATGATCGTGAAGGAGTTACACTGATGACAAAAACAGGTCCCGAGTATATTCTTAGAACCTACACTACCTAAAAGCTTATCTTGATCGGAATCTCCGAAAAGTGAAATAATAATTGGGTTTCTTCGGTATATCAACCCTATTACAAAAGATCGTAAGGTCCCTATTCTTTCATACGGTTTAAAACACAACCTTGAGTAGTTTGTCATGCTATATCTTGGTAAAAACAAATATACGGCAAACCTAGTGTCTCCTTCTATTACTGCAAAATCGTCGACCTTAGGGTTCTTCATAGTCAGTCCCACAACTATTGCAAGTCTCTCCACCTAATTCATGGGATCTATAGGTAAAATTATGTATTTTGGGCGCAGTTTCGTCTGGCTTTTTAGGTACAGGTTTGTGGAGCTTATAGCATGGCAGCTATACCCCTAAACCACATCCTACACTGGTTCTTACACTCCTATTCTTGTTATTTATACCTAGCTGTACTTTATTACGTTGTGAGTATAAAAGTTACAGAAGAAGGCGTCAATGGGCCCATTACCTCTGATTATGCATATCTGAACATCTTACAATGAAAATCATCCAGCATAGCTTATCACCCGACTGTATAAGAGTTCTAGAAAAAACGATCCGATATACTGGGCGAGATTTGTCGAGATAATCTCTCGATGAGGAATACGATTTGAATGCCTCCATTCCTATCTCGTAAAAAGGAAACCTGCCTGAGTTATTACTCTTCGATATGTCACTCTTCTCCTACCTGCTCTATCACACTGTGTATGACAGCTTACTTAACACATCGTTAAATGTCTCGAGTGCCGTAAAAACCGTCTGGTGTCGATACTCACTCTGAAGCGGTGCGCGTCATAATTCCTTGAATACGCGCGTGGATCCTTCACGTGTTACCTTCAACAACTCTGTAGAGAAAGGTGCAGGTGGTTCATCAACCTCCTCCTCCTCATCGTCATGAAACACCTCAACACGTGAAGGACCCGCAACAGCCCCATCATCTACAATCCGTCCAGGATGCCCTTTCGTTTCTGTTTTTTCTGTGAAAAATGAATGAAAATTCATAAACATCGTATACATACTAATATGTAACAATATTTTTTCAGTAATATTTTTCAGTATATAGAATAATTAGATTGTAACTTACCGACGATTCCGAAGTTGGGATATTCGCTTCAGATAAGGGGTGGGGCATCTTCACGGGTATTTGGAGATCAGTGGATTCGCCAGTCAATTTAAGCTGCTGATTACGGGCAGGGCACTCCAGATGATTCTGTTGAAAGGTTGAAAAAAACGTGAAAGCTAATTGTAGACTGTTATAGGTGTAATATATACGTATTCCAGAATTTGAAATATGCTTACCTTTCCTTGTTTTTCAGTCCCAGCGCTGAGAGACGTCGTACGATCTGAGGAATCACGGACTGTACGATCTGAATTGGATTTACCAGCTACTGCACCACGACCTGTTGAACCGTTACGGTTTTTGGCATCAGCGCTACGACGAAGTCTACGCCGTTCATGTTTGGAGATTAACCTCTTCTTATTAGGACTGTTGGGCTTCCTGCGTGTAATCTATAGAGGAAAGAAAACATGTATGTAAATATAAAAACTAAATGCAGATTGCTATAGAGCTATATAGGAAAATCATATACTGAAATACACATACCATTCCTTGATTTCCTTCGCTACTGGATCGGTTTGTAGAAATACATCCTCCACCAAGCTGTGTGGCACCTGCTCTTCAGCGACACTGGATGATGCTTCGGATTTGGCTCGTTCAGCATTATTACGTTGAAGCTTACGACGTTCGAGCTTGGATATCAACCTTTCTTAACAGGACTAATTGCATTCCGATCACCTCTAACTTTGTTGACACATTGAGCATTATCACACTGTTATGAACAGTATATAAGTATATATATATAATATATATTATATATATATAATTATATATTATATATAATATTATATAATTATATTAATAATATATATATATTATATATATAAAAGAATATCTATTGTAATAACGTCTATGAATATAATAACGCTTAAGAAACTTACTCTAGGTCGAATCCTATTATCAGTAGCTTGAGGGTTAAGAAATAAGTTCATTTTTCTCTCAGATTCAAGTAACGCTCGCACATATTCCGCATCATTATCCGTAGATATATCAAGATCAATTTCATTAGTGTTCGCTGGTACAGGAAGGGGTACTACGTTCCTCGCCGGTTTCAAACCACCTTACGCTCTGCTAAAATAAATAGTATAATAATATATATATAATATATATAATTAATTAAAAATAATTATAGACTTAATAATAATAATAAATAATAATAATAATAATAATTAATATAATAAATAATGAATAATAATAAACTTACTTACCCTTTTTGCAAGGCACGGCGATATTCTGTCTTCGTTCATCATCAGCCTCGACTGCCTTTTCATAGGTTCGCACAGCTTCTACTAATTCCACCTCATCGACTACTTCCACGAGTACGGACTCTGACACAGTTTCTCCATCTCCACTGAAAGTACGTTTTAATCCTCGTTTTTGATTAGTTCCAGACATATTTCCGTTTTCTTCTTCAACAATTCTTTCCACAGAGTGTAAAACACTGAAACAGAAATGAATATATATTATATAAATATATATATATTATATATTATTATAATATTATATATATAATAGAATATAATACTATAATATATTATATATATATATATATATATATATAAACAATATTATTACATTAGAGCATATGTAATTCACAACCAATACGCGGCAGTCCTTGAAACACTCTGACTAAATATACCTTGACGTCAAGGTTTTTATATGCAAGAATTTAGCCCTTAGGGTATATATTTTAAGCCTAATGTGCGTAAAGGTTAACTAGTACTCTTTAAAGTTTACATATGTATTTCAAATGAAGAACAATGTCTTAAATCTAATATTATATAGATATATAATATAATATATATAATATTAAATATATACTATATATATCATATTACATTATACATATTATCACTATATAATTATATATAAATATATAATATTTCTAAATATTATTATACGCTATAGTTTTCTTTTAAAATAAATGGAATACGATGAGGAATCATACACTGAAACGCAATTATAAAAATATTCTTTTATTGAGTAAAATTACATCATTTTTAGAATTTCCTGAACAATAATAAAATCGTTGAGTATGGGGTTTTTAGCTGAGAATACATTAACGAGATCTTCAAGAGGGCGCTTTTTAAGTAATCCTTGTAAAAAGTAAACGGCATAGAGTCCACATAGCTGTGACGAGTATGATTGTATCGGAAACGTTAAGGTTTTCATATAGCTTGAATTATTGTTTCTTAGGAATTGCTTTATATAAGGGGCTGAATATATATTCGATTGATGCAGTGAATCAACTAGAATCATACAGTTTTCATCAAGTTTGTACAGTACAGCCCAATGACCCTGAGCAGTTTCCCATCTAGGTGAAGTGTTAAATATCAACCCTTCGTTTACTCTTATTTTTATATCTTCTAATTCATTACTGCATACGTATGCTTGAAACCCCTTACTGATGTCAGTAATACGCCAAGTTCGGTCTCGTTCATGTTTAACCGGTTAGAAGCACGTTTCTAACTCTGTCTAGTTCAACGAGACTTTGGTATTCCATATAGACCAAGACTGAAACAGGAACCTGTAAGCTCGATGCAAAATTTAAATTCAGTCCTAAGGATCCACTCGTTACAGCGCTTAAATGAGTAGAGGCAGACGACGAAAGATCGGCCGTTAGTTCATAAGCATATAAATTAGAATTGTCAACGTAATCTTGTAAGTGTAATTCCCGTTCCTGAATCACTACACTGCACAGTTTGAGCTATCAGATCGTAGAAAGGCCGAGAACACAACGACTCATAGGGAATGGTGCTATAAGACGTTTCGTAATCCCTACCGTGTGAATGGCCATCGATTTGAAGACTGATCCGTTTTAAATTGAAATGTTGGAATTTAAAGGTTGGCTTTTTATACTTGCCTGTTACAGCTGTATGCTCAAGCATACCTACTACAACTTTCAACGGTAGAGTAGCGTTAACAATGTTGGGGATATTAATATTTGATAAACCAGGTGTAAAGTTAAAAATCTTTGTCTCCACCCGTATCAATGGGTACTTTGCGGTTGAGGAAAGAAGTGATTTTTCAATTTCAAGATGTCTGTTAGCTGTGAGTTTCACTTTGCGTACATAAATATAGGTCTCCAAACATTTTGAAAATTGAGATGTAAGTACTCGTAGCACCGTTTTAGTGCTTACTTCAAATGCAAACTTGTGGTGCAGACCTAGTCGAATTTTCAACTTAGTCCACACCGGAGTAGAAGCGCTCCTGATTAAAGTAGATCCCCCATTTAGTCGACCGTAAATTCGGTATGTGTACTTGAGATTTCGCTGCCCTGTCAATATGCTTATCTACATCTTTAAAGCTGTAGAACCCACAGGATTGCAGGTGGGATTGTTTCGCATCTTCACTAAAGTTTAAAAGATTGTTGATGTAGCATTTGTAAGGGTATAAGGCTGTAGCTGAATTAACAGGTGTTTCATTAAGGAATATTTCCAACTGGCTGAAAGCTGTATACAAGAAGTTACTCTCAGTGTAAACAACATGATCATCGGATATAGGTAGGTCGCTTCCGTCTTCTGATAAAAGTTTCACTTTCAAGTATAAATGGATGTCACTGGGATCGATGTAAAAGTCCCCCGATCCAGTTACTATAAACTCTAAAGGTGCATCGCTATTGGTAATCGAGTGAGTGGGATTGATAGATACGTAATTGCTATTAATCAGACTAACTTGGGTGGGTGGAACATTAAAAAGATTTAATTCTGATTTACAACAGCCATCAGACGCACTGGTTAAGAAATGCATCCTGTCGGTTCAAAAGCTTTCCTAAGAATGAATAGAATATAATATCACACCTCTTATATACTTTACCTAGATAAGTTATATATATTCTGATGAGTCCTCAGTTCCATTTTACCTTTAGGCGAGTAAGAAAAGACTGTTTATCGAACCTTCGTGTAAAAACCTTGCATATTTTACTGGTTCATCATGCCCGATTAAACCGTTTCACTCCTCTATACACGACATTGTTACAGTGGAGAAATTTCTTCCAAACCCTAGGAGTTCAATTGTTATAAAAGAAGACCCGAAGTAGTGAATTTTACACTGTGTGCATCTACCGTACAAACGTAATAGTAACACAGTGTATATTTATGAATACGAGTGAAGAACTTACTTTAATGTATGTTACAGGCCTAAACATCTATTTCGCAGTGTAGTTAATTCCATCAGGCCAGTTTTAATCGCACCAAAAGAGTAGTTATTCACCAGAGGTATACGGGAAACCTAAAACAACTCACTATGTTTTCAAAAAGAAACATAACATTTAATCAAGAATGAGTACGATAGATATGGAGAGCTTATAACTTCGTGTACATTTAACGCATCCCGTTACGGTTTATTTTACAGGAATACAACAGTTGAAGTATATGACCGAGTTCTCAAAGGTTGTATTTACAGAGTTGTAAGGCTGAAAAGTTGAGTAATCACGTAAGCGGCCATTATATTGCTGTATAGATACTTACACATTTAGAAAGATGCTTGCGTAACTCGAAGATATTATGACATTACTTTAGATCCTAGACATGTATAAATTATTTCAATGATTTAAAAAAAACATGTGTGAGTTCTATTTACACTATGGACCAGAAAATAAAACATGCTATGATTTCTATACGTGATCTTTTCACATATATTAGGAGATGGCGCGCATGTACTAAGAGAATACCTATTGGAAAACGACCTGAACGAGCATATTTGTAAAGCCTTCGAAAGAGTAAGTTTGAAATAAGCGCAGAACGAACCTTTAGGGTTACGTATAAATATATTTAAAAGGAAATCTATGTATACTACATCCTTACTGAACTAACAGATGGCAAGCATGGAGGATGTGTGTAAATTCATGTTCCGTACACCTGCAACATGTCTTATTAGCACGTCCAACTGATCGCGTAAAGTCATTTGCATACTAAGATTATAACGTGAATTAGAATATTTGAAATCACCTGTTGAAAATAATATGGTTATAACGTATTTCACAGCAAAGGTTAACGAATATAAAAACCTTATTCATTTCATGAAGGCACTATGACGTAAAATCGTTTAGAGATATAAAAGGAACAATTAAGGTATAATATTGACATCTCATGCAAAGGTGAAATTGAGGATAGCAGAAAACCATTTACGTTTATTCCACCATCGAAAAATATCTCATTGTCTTATTACACAGACATTTTTCAACCAAAGTAAACATATGCGTAGTATCTCCCTGAATACCCAGTACTTGATTCTTTTCGTCAGAAAGCGGACATGAGTCATCAACGTGCTAGCCAGCCAAATGTTCCCCCTTCAGAGAAAGAATTCTTAAAAGTATATAAAGAGGTTTTACTTCGAAGCCCCACGAGTTATTTATGTGTGAACTCACCCAAAAACACAACAGGAGTGTTACTCCGCACAAACATTCTACCTTCCGAAATCGAAACTGTATTCCTGAATAATGTTGATAAAGAAATATTTGCCGTTGATGAAAAAAATATAAGAAACTAAGTAAAAAAGTTCAAAAACGCGCAACATTACAGAAAACTACTGCATTTTGTAAAACTGTGCTGTCGAGGTCTGCCTTAATATGTGTAAACAGTCATACCATTGAAAACTTAATCAGAAGAAAAGTACGTCGTCACAGCAGACATCATTCGTAGAACTTGTCCGAAAGCTTAAGAAGAAGATTTAAAGAGTAAAAAAGAAACTGTTACAGCAAGGCGGTGGAGTTTTCCTTCCATTACTCTTCTCCGTAGTTGGTCCTTTGTTGTCTAAACTGCTAGCAGGGAATCACGCCTAAAATGAAGAAGGCGTAGTAATGCCCCTTCGAGCCAGTATACAAAGCTAGAGGATAATTCTCTGTATGTCCTCTATCCGCACCTGAAACATACCGATCCCGAGTTGAACAGATACGCTATTTTTGAAAAAGAATTAGTCAGAAATATTAACTCAAAATTAATTAGACGCGATAAAAGGTTGAAATCAGGAAATCAATTACAAAAATTATTGAGAATGTCAAAGACAAGTATACAGGAATGCATCCTATTTCAAAGGAAGTTTCACAAAGGGACTATGAAAGAAAGGATTTTAAAAAAGTTTTAGAAAACAGCTTGCCACCTACATTGAAGAACAAAGGGAAACGCATTATATGATACTTTAAAAGATCAGTTAAATTGGAACGAATTGGGTCAGATTGTAGTTAATGATCAACCCCTTCAAGGGTCAAATATAGTAGACTTGGTCTCAGACTTAGCTCGGGATTGGAAAAAGAAGCCTATACCAGGATGGGATGTCATTAAACGCGAGTTACAGGGGATCAATTTTCCTCGAAGCTTAATTCATAATAAGCAGAGGCTACAGGATTGGGATAATCAATCATCGGTTTCCGAACCTGTAGTTCCTAATGAACGACCTTACAATGGAATATTACATCGTAAGAGCAAAACAATAAGTAGTCCACAAGTAATAAGAAAAAAGCGAAATGAATTAGCGCGAAACTGGTTAAGGATGTAATATACATTACGGGTTTTGAATACAAAGATACAATTGATTCACTCTCATCATAAAATATACAGAAACAGAATCGTGCAAGGATATACAGGAATACACAAGAACATTCTTGTATATACAAGAACGACGTTAACTCAATTAGGCCTAAAAGTGTAACTCCGCCTCTTATGTTTCACCATCATAACTCTTAAGCCT
>JABUQX010053099.1:62500-70000 GCA_015478945.1 Trachelipus rathkii
ACAAGTAAATATAAACATGGGTTTAACGTTGTAATCCAAAAAGGTTTTAAAAGCATGAGAAAATTTATGCGTATCTTTTCGATAGATAGGCGACCCTGATTACTTGACCCTAAGCTCTCCTAATACATAAAATAAACTTCGTACCGAAATAATTTTGCATAAATTACTTCTTAAAGAAGAATAAGGTAATATTTTTGTAATTAACGAAAGATAAATAAGCATATCAGGACTATTACCGTAATCCGAAAAGGTCAGATGGGCGAAACTGATTAGTTGACCTTAAGTTAATTAAACTTACATGGTTAAGCGTAGCCCTGCTGACCGTCGGTAGTACCTCTGTTAATTATCAAGGTTCCTAAATAAATATTATTCAGGGCTGAAAGATAGGATTTTAAGATGGTATCTGGAGAGGTCATCAGAATAAATTACTGAAATCTCAATTTTAATTAACATTTTTTACTAAATAAATAACATCCGTGAATGACCTTATACGGTTAAGTATGAATAAATTAATGTAATCTCAATTCTCTTTTTCTTATCTGTAATCCCCTAAGTCCAACCTTAATAGAAGCAAGTACTCTCATACGCCAGTTCTATTTTAGGAGGCGGAGGAAGTGAAGAACAGGACTTGCGCAAAAAGATGCGCCCAGCAAACGAAACTCTCTCTCTCTCTCGCGCTCTCCTTCACTCTTCTCTCTCTCTCGTCTGCTCTCTATATTATACAGTATATATGATATATATATATGATATATAGTATACTATATATATATATTATATAATAGTATTAAGATATATATTATATAATATATAATATATTATACTATACGTGGTATGTTGATTAGTTATTACTATATATATATTACTATCAAGGTATATATTATATATATTATATTACTTATATATATATATATATATATATATATACTAGGATCGTTGGAGACGGATTCTCTCTTGTCCTATAATATCTATATATATATATACTATATATATATATATATATATACTTATACTATACTATTATCTATATAATAACTATAGTATATTATATGATTATATATATATATATTAATATATAATATATTATTATATCATATATATATATATATATCATGTATATATACTATATATTAGAAACGCGTGAGCCGGATTCTCTCTATCGCTTATAGTATTATATAATACTCTATTATATATAATATATACTATAATATATATATATATATCATATATCTATATAAACTATATATATATATAATATATATATATATATATATATATATATATCATATATAATATATATATATTATATATAAGGATCAGGCTGATGGTTCCCAATCACAGTAAGGAGTATCTAGTGATGTTCTATTAGTGTTCCTATGAGTTCTATGAGTCGCCCAGGTGAAGTGGCCAGGTGAGTGCCCAAGTGAGGCATGAGTGCCAATGAGTGCAAGTGAGTGCCAACTGAGTGCCAAGTGAGTGCCACATAGTGCAAGTGAGTGCACATAGTGACCAAACTGAGTGCCACTTTTTTGAAGCCTTTTCTAGCCTCCCCTGGGCCTAGAATAGCCCTTATGGGTGTCTACCCCTAGGTATAAGGTATGAGGAATCGATTGGTGTATATTACAAGTTGCTAGCATGCGTCCTAGTATTGGGCGCACGCGACGGGCGGGAACGCGAAAAAATGCGCCTGCGGGCGCCCGCGGCGGCGGAAAAACGCGACGGGCTGGCGGGCGCGCGGGTCGGTGCGCGGTGGCGGAGGGGTGGCGGCGGCGGGGTGGCGGGTCACACTGCAGGGCTCAGGATGAGACAATCACAAAGGGCTATAGCCCTAAAGACGACGTCAAATTACGTGGCAAAAAATGACCATGCCGAAAAAATTAGGCGGGGTAAAATAGGGGGGTAATACGTACAAATATTTGTAGAATCCTATACCTTTAAGAGTTCTGTGTGTATTTACTTTTCTTTTTTACGACTGTAATTGGAATTCTTCTTCTTTCCAGAGATTATTCTTGTAGTTGGTTGTATTTCCAATATTTTATTCTTGGGATATTTTTAGAGTAGTATTATTTTCTTGAGTTTAGTTTTTGGTGCGAAGCTAGTATTCAAACTTTTTTATTTTTGTGAATATTTAAGATTGTATGCATTGTGTTGTTTGATACTTACTATTTCCTCAATTATACTTATTATACACACACACTTTCATATATGATCATCCTTTCATGTATACTTTCACATACACAATAATCATACTTTATTTACGGGTTTGTGATACGAGTATTAGGGTTGTTGGGTATGTTGTTTCTGGGTACTGGTTGTGGGCGTTTTGTTTGCATACTTTTTTATTTATGCTATGAATTGGTTGGTGTTGGTGGTTTAAGTATTGTTGAGTTGTGTCTGTCTAACAGTATGTTTCGCGCTTTGAAGAGTTATAAGTGGTAAAATGATTTATGCAGAAGTTTCTATGAGTTACTTTGTTGCGTTTGAGATGTGTATAGAGGCTGCATTGTGGTAATGTTTTATGTGGCTGGTGCTATTATGTGATCTATATGTTATAATGAAAAGTTTGGTTGGTCAAGTTTAGGTCAAGTTCATGACCTGTCCAAAGTCATTTGTCCTCGCAAATTGTAGGTTTTTGGGCCATAAGGTGCAGGTTATGGTTGTATATGCATTGGTCCTGTTGGGGGGGGGGGTTGGAGATGGAAAGTTTTTTTTCAATGTACTTGCATTAGTCGGTGAGTTAGTGTAATGTTTTTTAGTTAATTGTATTTTTTGAATTGTTGGATTGTTTTTGCTGGAATAGGGAGGTAATAGGTGTTCTTGTGGGGCATGTTTTGTTGTGGCTGTGTGTGTTGGTTGTAATAGTCTTACTTTTATCTTTTCTGTAAGCTTTGGTTTAATATATTTCGTTTAAGAAAATAACGTTCGGCGGTATATCATTGCGCCTGCGCGCACCGCGTCGGTTCCGCACCAGGCGCCGCGCCTGCGGCGGGGGCACCTTTGAGTTAGCGTTTTCCGTCATGTGATCTTTAGAGAGTTGAAACGCGTGAGTTCATCTTACTCTCGTGTTTCCTCACCCGCTTTTTCTTCTTTTTTCAGTAGGAACGCAGGAGAGGGTGCTCTCAGACTCATCGTTGAAGTTTTGGAAAACTCAAAATGAGAGTTACCCTTGAAAACAGTATATCTAAGTTCACACTAATATCAGGGTGTTCAAGTACATGTTACTAATTCGGCCCGCACGGCCCCTACCGGTGTTGGTGCCATCCACCGTACAATCACTCATTTGATCCGTTGTATGAGACTTCTTTTTTCTCTTTTTCTTTCTTTTTCTATATCCATCTTCCTTCGTCTTCTTCTGGCTTTTTCTTTCTTTTTCAGCTTTGTGACTGCCTTCGTTATTATAGTTTGGTTAGCGTCAAACTTCTATTGTTTGGTGTTTCTGGAAACACTTTCGTCATATAAAAAGGTGAGTTGCTATCATCCTTGAAAAATCATATGGATGGTATTGTAGACCGTTGTATTGTCCATATGTGCTGGAACGATAATTTCGAAGTCTGGTGCTCCGCTTATTGCCTTATTGGTTCAGGGCTTCCGGGTGTTCGGCTCGATATGAGGTCCCAGATGTATGTTATTACATAAGCATTCTAGTTTCATTCATTCTCTTCTTATCGCCCTCACCAAATTTTCAGCTTTCTAAGGTCATTTTAGGTTTTGGGGTGGGGACCCCTCCTCCTTGGACGTAGCGGCATGAAACATTGGATGCAACAATGTTGCACCCATATAAAGAAGGCATTCCAAGTTTGAAGAGGATACGATGCTTAACACCTTTTGCTAATGTAGGGTATTTGCGGTTCAAGCAAAGTCAAATGAAACTATAAATAAATTCGACCCCACGCTGGGGCCATGGGGACTCTGGCGCTTTGGAAAAAGTAGACCACTGAATCCTCATTTTTGGGAGGTTTTACCCTTGTTTGACACCTGTCAGTAGATCTTTTGACGAAGGCGTATAAGGTAAGCGGCACAAAAAACACATGTTGGTGCGTTATACAAACCGTACGGTCGAAACGCAACGCTGCAGAAATAGCCCTGCAATCGACTGCGCAAATACCTCAAACATACTAATCAATACTGAGCTCGGCTTCGTAGCTCGCAATAACTAAAAATGTTGCACAAGTGCATTAGAAACGGGGGTGGGGTGACTATATAGATGCTAAATCATAGTAGGCAGTGATTCAATCATAAAACACGGAACGATTCGAAAATATCGATTGTTTACTAATCGACCACCAAATATCGGGTATATTCCCGTCACATAACGATAATATCGCACCTAGAAGTGCTAGAAAAGGGGGCGGGGTGCTAACTCATACTATGGAATCATCCTAATCACCCTTGAAACCAGCAGCAATCCAACTCCCCATATCTTATAACATAGGGGATCGACGCTATAATTGAGGTGTATTTATAAAGTAGGTGTTAGGCTTACTAGAAGTTGCTAGAACCACTGTGGCAGGCTGACGTCACTTCTAGCACAATGCCAATCTGACCATACTATACTTATAGTACTATATAATATATATTTTAATATATTATATATAATATATATAGATATAGTATCTACTATATTGATATATATATAATATACTATCTATAATACTATATAATATATCTATATATATAGATATATATAATACTATATATGAGAAATGGTTTGAGGTGGGGACGGGAGTCAGACTGGGTAGTGTCCTGTCTCCCTTACTCTTTATAGCTTACTTAGATTGTAGTAATCACAAAGGTTAAAGAGGATTTTCGGATCTGGATGTTGATATAATGTGTATGCGATCGATTTTGGCCTGTTTGGAGTTGGGAGAAGCGGAGTAATTGAAGAGGACTTATAGAAAGTTTTGACAGAAAATTTGAAGAATTGGGTTTAGAGATAATACAGAAGCGACAGTGATAATGAAGGGGGTAGAGGGATGAGGGGAAGTGGAGATTGTCACTTGATGATGAAAGATTGAGAATGTGGCCAGTTTTCTTTACCTGGGTGGCGTCTTGCAATGCAAGCGGGGATGATGCTTGTACGGGAAATGGAGGCCAAGAATGGAAGAAATATACTAAGAAAAATGTAAGAACGTTCATATCCAATTATGAAGGATCGGTTGATGGATATAAAAGTGAAGAAGATTATAATTTGATAGCATACGGTACCCACATTGACTATATGGAGTAGAAACTGGGAGAATTACAACAGAACGGAAAAAGGGATCGAAGCTGCTGAAATGAAGGCGTTGAGGACGATAGTGGGAAAGACGAGGGATAGATAGAATGGAAACGAATGGTTAAGGGAGAGAGTTGGTGTGGTGCTTGTGTTGAACAGGATAGATTCGGCGAGACAGATATGGGGGCATAAGTCAACGGATCTGGAGAACCGAGTCGCGAGTAGAAGGTGGTTGGTGGAGAGTGGATGGAGTAAGGCCGAGAGGAGAAGACCGAGGGGAAGATGGAGATTGCGTGAGAGAGCGCCTGAGAAGACATGGACTGCCGGTATGCGCAGCTGATGTTAGGATGGTTTACTCTGGAAAGGACCGCGTGGGGAAATCGAGGTGTCTCCGCTGACAGGGCATCGGCTCCCTGAGGGAAGACGAAAGACGTGATAAGTATATATATATCATATATATATTAAATATATATATATATTATTTTATATATATATATATATTAATATAATATATATATTATATGATATAATAACTATATATAGTTGGCGTATCAGGGGGGCAGGGGGCCATGGCCCCTCCGAAATTTTTTAGACACTAAGCATTTTTAAGTATCAATCCGTTTATAACAAAATCCAGAGGTTTATTATATATATATATTAATATCTATATAATATATATAATATATATATATATATATATATTTAATATAAACCTATATATAGTTATATATATATATATTATATAAAACGATTTTTGTTTGGCCCCCCGAAAAGAAAAATCCCTGGATTACGCACTGTAATAAGTATACTTTATCTATATCTAATATTATACTATAGTATATAGTATATATATATATAATAATTATACTATATTTATATATATATTATATATATATATATATATTACATATATATATATAATATATATACTATTTTTATATATATATATTATATATATATAATATATATATATTATAATACTATATATAATATATTATTATATAATATATAATATATATAACTATATAGTATAAAATGGAGCAGGAGATAATGAGTTGCTCTTGAGACTTTTTAATGGAGATGGAGAGAGGAATTTTTCCAACATATTTAAGGGCCAACCTTCTAATCGATGTTTCAAACAAGCAAATTTTAAAACCTACTATTATATATAATATATATATATATATATATATATATATAATATATATAATAATATAATATATATATATATATACTAATATATATCATATATAGTATATATATATATATAAAATTAAAATTATTATATATATATATATATATATAATTTCAATTTTGAATATTTCTTTCGCAATGAAATTTGAATATTTATTTTTAATTTTACAACTCACCTAATTTTTTCTTAGAATAAATGTTAAGGATAAACGCCAGAGATTGAGTTAAAAAAAAGAAACTAATTGATAGATTAAAACACTCGCAATGTTCAGCCGTGTCTTTTTCGACCTTTTCAAGAGAAGATTCTTTCTTGAACGTTGAGATTTTTAATTTATAATGCTATTTCTTTTTTATGCATCCTCTGTGCGTTTTACTCTTTTCTAACTTTTATTGTCTTAAAACTATCTTGTTTAAATTATATATATAATGTATATATATATATATAATTATATATATATATTATATATCTATATGATATAATATAATTTATATATATATTATAATATATATATATTATATATATATATATATATTTTGTCTGTATATTATAATTATATACATATATTATTTATAGTATATATATATATAATATACTATATATATTATAATATAATATATAATATATATATATTATATAATATATATATATATATATATATATATAATTATATATATATTTAACCGTACTTTCTGAACTTTAATGAGGGTAGTTGGGGGGCATTGATCGCTTCTTCGCTGCTTACCATCTAAGGAAGAATCATGCTTTGACTCGGAGGACACTTCGGTAACTGCTGAATATTATGGGCAGTAATCCATCCGAGGAATAATTAATATATTAAATCTTTTTCCCTCATAAATCCGTGGTTCAATGGCAAACCTATTATTCTTGCTCTTCAGGATAGAGACAATGCCTATCAGAATGAAAAACTCTCTCTCCTATACTATTGCTAATTTTCGTTCAACTCGGAATCGTGGCAGGGATATTACTCGTCAGTCTCATCGAGCTTTCACCAAAAGAATTGCACTGACTTTCTTGGATCTCCTTCTGATAGAAATTTGCGACCCCTTTGCCGAAAACATCTCTAGTAAGTTCT
>JABUQX010053099.1:87500-89017 GCA_015478945.1 Trachelipus rathkii
CATGGGTCAATTTTGACCCACGGTGATTTTTGATGTGTCTTTAGGGGCTTAGCCCTTTTTTGATGTCTTAACCTTGATCCTGGCCACCCGCAGGTGCGACCCGCAAGCCCGCCCGCCCGCCCGTCGCGTTTTCCCGCCCGCCGCGTGTCCCGCCCGCCTGAACCGCTGGTTCAAATCCACAGCCCGAAATAAAAGGTATCTTCATAGCCCGAACGTGGATGTGAGCATATGTCAATCAGAGTATCCCGGGTTTCCGATCCTTCAAGTACTAATTACCAGAGAACTCCCCATCCCTAATGGTAACGTGAACCTCTGTATGTTAAGGTTTCATACCTTCATCATACAATAACACCTGAAGTACATGCGCTTAATACACTGCGCTATGAGGACACCTACAGTTTTTTAGCTTTATTACCTTTATACATTAAACATTCTATGACTTTACAGTCATGTTACGTTTTTAATTAATAAATGGCAACCCAAATAAAAATAATAATTGGCAGCCCAAATAAAAATAAAATAAATAAAATGAAACAACACAGATAAATAAAATGGTAATGAAAGAGTAATACAAATAAATATTTTATTTTAGCAAAATATACATATATTATAAAACAAATAAATATTTTATTTTAACAATATATACATATATTATATTTGTACATTACAGTGAAATTATATTTTATTTTAGCAATGAAATTAACGTTCCATCATACCCCTGTGCTACAGTGCGGGCACTACCTAAAACAAGATTCCGCTTATTTGAAGTGTGGCGGAACCTTTTAATACC
Organism: Trachelipus rathkii; assembly: GCA_015478945.1. Taxonomy (NCBI): domain Eukaryota; kingdom Metazoa; phylum Arthropoda; class Malacostraca; order Isopoda; family Trachelipodidae; genus Trachelipus; species Trachelipus rathkii. Next base: position 88,291 of record JABUQX010053099.1, read on the forward strand.
ATTTATTAGCGTGACATTTCCTAGTTTATTAGCACGCATTTTCATATCAGGAACCCTCACTTCCCGGTATTGTTTTTCATTATTTACGTATGGCTGAGCGGAGTCGTCTAGATTATGGATATCTTTGTGAAGTGAAGATTCACCATCTTCACTCATCATTTGCGTAACAGCTAGTGCTGTTACGTCTGTATCCTTAATCATGTTGTAGAAGTGATTATTGTCGTTTAAGACCATCCAATCACGATTCTTGGTCTTCTCAACGTCCTTAACCATCTTATCAAAGTTAATCTTAGCCATCCCTTGGAAATTAATTATGTGCTCGGTGTCCTTATTCAACGTTAAGCCTTTTGCTTTCAAGATGTAAGCAAAACTCGAATCATTCTTCTTTATTCGAATGGCGTAGGATTTAGGACCCGTGCACACGAAACTATCAGCTATATCACCAGGTCCTATCTCGTCAGTCAGGTTTCCTAAGAATTTTCCAGTATCAGGAATATATTCGCCTTTGCGTGCTGTGAAAACACAGCTGTCGGTATCACAGTAAAGTACACGCTGACCTAGAGAATCGAGGAGTTTATATAATTCGACCCTCGCATAAGCTGTGGTAAAGGAAGCAACAGCTACATTTGTGGCCTTTGCTGTTTTATTAGTGAAGCCGGTATGTGTAACTTCAACTATATGTTTATCATCCGCTACAATGATATTTCTCACCTTAAGATCAGCTCTC
>JABUQX010053100.1:0-12500 GCA_015478945.1 Trachelipus rathkii
ATTCCCATGTATTTCTTGCAGTTATATTGAAAGTAAGATTATTTTTACCACATCAGATTGATTTGGCCTATGGCGAACCCTCCTCCTTAGCAGGTGGCCATATGCGCCGTCTTTTAACTGATTTGGTTTCGTCAGGGTTGTTTACTAACAGGAAATTAAATATATTTTTTTTTTAACCAAAGTGGGATGGAGATTTTCACTAAAATTTTGCCCTTCAATTGGGTAAGGGCTCGTCTTCAGAAGTCAAACCGCATGGGATTTTCGAAATCACTTAGTGGAAATGGTTTCAAATCCCAGTGCATAAGATTTCGTATGTGTTAGAAAGTGCTAAAGGAGAATCATAATTTATGCGAAAGAATTCTAAATTTAGTTGTGTTTAATAAACATATGTGTTTTGAGATGTTTTGTTTTTGCTGTTGGCGAAAAACTGAAGAGAGTTTTAAGAGGATAGCGGTAGGAGGGTTTGGCAGGTGTGTAAAAGGAGTTGGGCTTTGAAGTAAAGTGTTGATAAGAATTAAAGAGTATGGAGTGAGTAAGAAAGAAGTCTGCAGAGCGAGGTTATGTTAGATGTTGAGCAATGAAACAAGTGTCTCTGGAGTTTAAATATTTAGGATAATGTTGGATGAAAAAGGGAACGATTGATGCAGAGTGTAGTAGGGAAAGTTAAATGGTAAGGAAAGTGGCCTGGTACAATTAAATCACGATATGAGATGGCTGGGGCTAAGTCTGGAGTATGCAGAGTTTGCATGGTGGGAATGTGTTGTTACCTGGGTAATGTATAGTAGTGAAACTATGGTTTGGGAGAATAAGAGGTGTAGAATCAAGTACGAATGGCTCAGATAACATCTTAGGAGCGTGTTAGGTTTGAGAAGAATTGATAAAGTGAAGAATGAACACATGAGGGACTGTGTGGTGTGAAGAGATGCGTAAATGAGAGAATAAACGGAGAAGTACATTGAGATGGTTTGGTCATGTTGGAAAGGATGAAAATTAATCGGATTGGTTAAGAGGATGTATAGAAGTGAGTGTGCTGGGAATTGATTGCTGGGAGCCGGAAGAAAAATTGGGATTGAGTTCAATATAAGACATGCCTGAAGGCAGAGGAATGTGAGTTTGGCCAGTTGCGCGAGAAGAAATATGGCATAATAAGAGTTGAATGGCGGCGTAGTGAGGGGGATATTGGTTGTGGGCCTTGGGCAGAGGATGAACCCCACATTGACGAGATACCACAGTGAGGGCCCTCCGCGGTCTTGTGAAACCCAAGGGTGGATTTTTCTGAGTGCGACCAGTTTCTCACTTAAAGGATGTAAAGGAGATGGTAAAGTAAAGGGGCCAGGGGGGGATTTCTTTTTTTCGACTTTCGATCATATTCTTCTACTTACTTTCTGTTTTTTGGTGTGGGATGCAGTTCACACCCAATCTGGCGGAGAGGGGGTGGATGATATATATATATATTATATATATATATATATGTATATATATATATTATATATATATATTATATATATATATATATATAATATATATATATTATATATATATATATATATATATATAATATTTTAGGTGATTGGGAGGATAAAGAAAGAAGAAAGAAGAAGAGAATCACCTTAGGTGACACAGAAACCGAAGTCTTATCCCTTAAACCACTTGTAGCATCAGCAAAATATTCTCTCATATCTCTGTTTGCCTGTAAGTTTTTTTACTGCCTTAGTCAAATATTATATAATATATATATATATATAATATATATATATATATATATATATATATATATATATATATAATATATATAATATTATAATATATATATATATTATAAAAAGTTCACACCACGGGCATAGCCCTATTGTAGGAGGGGAACATCTCTAGGTAATTGCTACCTAGATTCCAGATTAGGGATCGAACCCGGGCCCTTGCCATGTGACTCAGTCGCTCTACCGTTTGAGCCACGGTAGCGGCAATATGGTACTTCCAATTTTGGCTTACATTGTGTAGGGTCACCCATGACATTCCAGTGCCTAATGGTTCGCCTTTCTTTTTTTGCGCTCATATCCACACTCATCCTCCAGACGACATCTTACAGATACCACCTTTTATCCATATACCATATGCACATACTTATATTCAAACCCCTCTTCTAGACAACATCTTACCGACATCCCTATCCCTTATATCCCTATGTGTGGGGGGAAAAAGAATTACCCATAGGGTATGTTCTGCGTGTGGTAGGTGGTGATTAAAGGGACAGTGGTAGTTGGGTTGGCGGCCCACTACCACTTATCTTTTGCCAGGAATGTTAATTCATGCCTCGGAGAAGGTCATGATCCCTGTAAGCGAAAATCGTATGGGCGCATGAAATGTCAGAGGAATAAATGTTGACCAGAAGAGGAGAAATGTGATGGACGTATTTAGAAAGAGCAAATTTAATTTGCTCTCTGTGACTGAAACAAAGTTAAGGAAACTGTGAAAATGAGTGGTGCAGTGTGAAATGTTTATGTGCTGGTGTGGAAAGGAATGAGAATGGGAGAGAAGTTACAATTCTGATGAGTGACCATGTGGTACAGAGCTATGATAGATTTTGTTTGTGTGAGTACTAGAATTCTAATTTTTAAGTTTAAGTTTGAAAAGTTCAAGGTATGTACGGTTGTGACATATGGTCCATCTGAGGGTAATGTTGAAGAGAGAGCAATTTTTTAGGATAATCTGAAAGATGTTCTGGGTGGGGCAAGTAACAGCTTTAGATTGATTGTGTTAGATGACAAATGGTTGGATAGGTGATCAATAAAGGGATGGGGATGGTATAACAGGTGGCTATGAGGTGTCTGGAGAAAATGAGAATGGTAGGAAGGTGATGGATTTCTGTGAGGAGAGAGATTTGTGTGTAAGTAATTCTTTCTTTAAACACATGAGTATTCAAAGTATACTAGAGTTGCTGTAGGTATAGATGGTATAGAAGTGTAAAGTATGATTGATTTTGTGTTGGTGAAGAAGGGGTTAGGAATGGGATTATCGGATCATTATGGTGTTTTATGTATAATTAAGTTTTGGGGGTTTGGATGGGGAGGAAGGTGATAAGGAAGGAAGTGGGTAGATTTAAGAGTGAGAAGTTAAGTGAACAAGGTAATAAGGAGGAGCATTTTAAAGCGCTTGCAAATAAATCAGTTGAATGTGAACAAGCTGAAACTGAACAAATCTGGAAGCGAATGTTAGTAGTGCAAAATAAGTATGTGGATGTGCTAAAGTAGGAAGTAAGAGTGTTAACAGTGAGTGGTTGAAGGAAGAGGTGATGCAAGCGGTTAAAAGTAAAATAGAAGCATGGTTGAATGTACTAAAAGTCATTGATAAAGTTTCAAAAGAAAGGGAAAGGTGTCTGGAATTATATAAGGAGGAAAAAAGCAATACTAAAAGATGCATACGAAGGAGGTAAAATAGAGGTAAATGAACAGTTTGGAAGGAGGATGAATAGGGACTTATAAGGGAATAGGAAGCTTTTCTGGAAGGAATCGCGAAAGGTTAAGAATGAGAATCAGGGGAATCTACCTAGAAAAATAAATAGGGATGGTGCTTTCGTAACTGATGAAATAAATGTGAGGAGAGTGTGGAGGGATCACTTCGAAAATCTGCATAACATTGACAGCAATGAAGAGGTGATAGTGAATGTGTGTGGGTTTAATGGTGCAAGAATTGATAGGTATTTTGGGGACGAGGTAATTAGTAAAGAGGAGGTAATTGGTAGAGTGGGAAAGTTAAAGAATGATAAATCTGCAGATATAGATGAAATTACTGGTGAAATGGTCAAGAACGGAGGCGAGATGATGATTGAGTGAATCTGGAAGTTGTGTAAAAAAACTTTTAGGAGGGTATAGTTCCGAGGGATTGGAGGAGAGCAGTAAAAGTACCCTTATATAAGGGTTTATTAGGTGTAGTAGGGAATTATAGGGGAATTAATTTATTGATTGCTGTAGGGAAGATATATGCTGGTATTTTGGTCGAAAGGGTGCGTTGAGTGACTGAGGGATTGATTGGTGAAGAACAAGGTGAGTTTAGAAGTGGTAGAGGATGTGTGGATTCAAATCTTTTAAATTGGAAACAAAAAAATTGATTGAGAAAATAGAGAAAAAAGAAAGAATAAATTGTATGTAGGTTTTATGGATTTGCAAACAGGCGTATGATAGGATTAATAGGGAAGCTCTATGGCAGGTGTTAGTGATATATGGTGGTGGTGGTAGGTTTCTGTATGGAATCAAAAGTATATACGATGATAGTGAAGCGTGTGTAAAAATAAATAGAGTTGAAAGTGATTGGTTTAATATTAATAGCGGAGTGAGGCAGGGATGTGTTATGTCTCCTTGGTTATTCAATTTGTATATGGATGGGGTTATGAAAAAATTGGAGGTGGGGGTGGTAGGAGAAGTTGTTAGAATGCTAAAGAATGGGAGAGAGTGGAGGGTGCCCTACCTATTATGTGCGGATGATTTGGTTTTGTGTGGCGAATCTGAAGAGAGTTTGAGAGGATTGGTAGAGGGTTTGAAGGAGGGGTTTGAAAGTTAATGTGAATAAGAGTGGGGTTGTGGTTGTAAGTGAGGACAGTCCTCGGTGTGAAGTTACGTTGGATGGTGAGCAGCTGGGAAAAGTGTCTGAGTTTAAATATTTAGGATATATGTTGGATGAAAAGGGAACGGACCATGCAGAGTATAGTAGGAAAGTTGTAAATGGTAGGAAGGTGGCTGGAGCAATTAAATTTTTGGTGGATGTAAAAGGACTAAGTCTTGAGTGGCCTAGGGTCTTACATAAGGGTATGTTGTTACCTTTGTTAATGAATGGTAGTGAGACCATGTTCTGGAATAAGAGGTATAGATCTAAAGTACAATGTGTTCAGATGGATAATAATCTTAGGGGCGTGTTAGGTGTGAGAAGAATTGATAAATTAGGGAGTTGTGTGGTGTGAAGAAAGTAACAAATGAGAGAATAGATGAAAGTACATTGACATGGTCTGGTCATGTGGAAAGGATGGATGATTGTCAGTTGGTTAAGCGGATGTATAGTGGTTAGTGTGTTGGGAATTGACCGACTTGGAGACCGAAGTAAAAGTTGATTAAGTCAGTAAAGAAATTCCTGGAGGAAAGGAGAGGAATGCGAGTTTGGCAGAGGCGAGAAGAAAGATGTATAATATGAGTGAATGGCTGGCGTGGTTTTGTGAGGTGGCATGGTTGTGGCCCAACTGGGCCAAGGGATGAACCCTACATTGACGAGATGCCATAGTGAGGGTCCGTCGCGGTCCCGTCAAGCTTTAGGGTGGATTTTTTTGACCGGCGAGTTCTCACTAAAGGTAGTGAGGTGCACAGCATACACCGAACAAAAATGTAGTTGAAGAATAAAAGTAAGTTGATAAGACCTTCCCCTCTATACCCTTAAGTGAGAACTCGTCGGAGTCAAAAAAAAAACCACCCTAGCTTTTCGTGAAACCGCTGCGGACCCTCACTGGGCATTTCGTCAATGTGAGGTTCATCCCTTGATCCAGGTTCACAACATACTCCCTCACAAAACCCCGCCATTCACTCCTATTATGCACCTTTCTTCTCGCCTCTGCCAAACTCACATTCCTTCAAGCATTCCTTTAGTAACTCAATACACTTTTTTCTCGGCTTCCCAGCCGGTCGATTCCCAGCACAGTTCACCACTATACATCCGCTTAACCAACTGACTATCATCCATCTTTTCCATATGACCAAACCATCTAGATGTACTCTCGTTTATTGTCTCATTTACGCCTTCTTCACACCAGGTCAACTCCCAAATGCGTTTCTTTCCTCATTTTATCAGTTCTTCTCATGCTTAGCACCCCGTAAGATTGTCCATCTGAACACATTGTTCCTTACCTCTTATTCCAGACTATAGTTTCACTACTATACATTAACACAGGTAACAACATATCCTCATGCAAAACCCTAACGCACCCAAGACTTAGTCTCTTTACATTCATGAGGGATTTAATTGCACCAGCCTACCTTCTACTACAACTATCAACATCATCCATCCATCCTTTTCATCCAAATTATTATTTAAATATTTAAACTCATATACTTTGCTCCAATTGCTATCATCTACATAACTTCACCACTCGACTCTCCCTCTCCACTACCAATAACCTTACTCTTTTCTATATTTACTTTTAAACCCCTCCTTTTACACACCCGGTCAAACCCCCTCTACCAATCCTCTCTAACACTTCAGATTAGCTACACAAAACCAAATCATTTGCATACAGTAAGCAAGGCACCCTCCACTCTTTTCAATTCTCCATCGTTCTAACACCTTCCTTTGCCGCCCTCATTCATATACAAATTAAATAACCAAGGAGATATAACACATCCTGTCTCGCTTCGCTATTAATATTAAACTAATCACTTTCAACTCCATTTACTCTTACACATGCTTCATTATCGTCATACATACTTTTGATTCCATTGAGTACCCTACACCAACACCATATCACTAACACCTGCCACGGAAATTCCCTATTAATCATGCTAAACTCCTAAAACCTAAACACAATTATCCTTCTTCTTTCATTATCTCAATTATTTGTTTCAATGTAAAAATTTGATCTGCACATCCTCTACCACTTCTAAATGCACCTTGTTCTTCACCAATCACTCCCTCAGTCACTCGACACACTCTTTCAACCAAAATACCAGCATATATCTTCCTTACAACACACAATTAACTAACTCCCCCTATAGTTTCACTAGTCCTTTTATAAAGGTACAATTACTTCTCCCCTCCAATCCCCCGGAACTACACCCTCCATAAACGCTCTGTTACAAACTTTCAAATTCATTCAATCATCATCTTTACTCCATTCTTGATCATTTCACCGGTAATTCCATCTATGCCTGCGGATTTACCATTCTTCAACTTTCTCGCTCTACCCATTATCTCCTCCTAACTAATGATCTCATCTCCAAAATAACTATTTCTTCTTGTACCATCAAACCCACACACATTCACTATCACCTCTTCATTACTACCAATGTTAGGCAGATTTTTGAAGTGTTCCCTCCACACTCTCCTCACATTCATTTCATCTGTTACGAAAGCACTATTCCTATTCATTATTCTATGCAGATTCCCCTTACTCCCATTCTTAACCTTTCGTGTTTCCTTCTAGAAATGCTTCCTATTCCCTTGTAAGTCCCCATTCATCTTCCTTTCAAACTCCTCATTTACCACACTTTTCCTTCTACGTTTGCAACTTTCAGTCTTCCTTTTTGCCTCCCTGTATTATTCCAAACACCTTTCTTTTGAGAGCTCATTAAACCAAATTTTTTTTTGTTACTTTTAACCGCTTGCATAACCTCTTCATTCAACCATTTACTTACTTTTGAGTTCTTACTTCTTACTTCATCACATCCACATACTTCTCTTGCACTACTGACAAAGACTTCCTTCATTTGCGTTCAGATTTTATCAGTTTCATCTTGATCACATTCAAATGATTTATTAGCAAGCGCTCTTAAATATTTTTTCTTATTTACTCTGTTCACTAAACTTCTCACTCTTAATTCTTCCCACTTCCTTCCTTATCTCTTTCCTCTCCATCCAAGCCCCCACTAACTTAATCTTACATAAAACAACATAAATGATCGTGATAATCCATTCCCAACCCCCTTCTCTGCTTTCACAACCATCACTATACCTGTAACATCTTCACCAAACACAAAATCAATCATAACTTTTATTTCTATACCATCTCTACCTACACCAACTCTAGTATACTTATGAATATTTTAGTGTTTAAAGAAAGTATTACTTACACACATACCAATCTCCTCACAGAAAACTAATCACCTTCCTCCATTTCTCATTTCTCCCGTCACGCCAAATGTTACCTTGTTATAATCATCCCTTTTTCGATTCACTTATCCAATCATTTAGGTCGCCCAACACAATCAATCTGAAGCTCCTAATCACTTCACTCCACCAAAAACATCATTCAGATTATTCCAAAAAATCTCACTCTTCGTTAACAAAATCACCCTCATTATGGACCAATGTTACAACCACACATACCTTGACTTTTTTCAAACTTAAATTAACCATTAGAATTCTAGTTCTCACGCAATAATATCCACCATAGCTTCTGTATACAGATCGCGCTCATCAGAATCGCAAACTCCTCTCCTCCCCCTCTCATTCCTCACCACTCCAGCACACTCATTTTCACAGTTTCCTTGCATCTTTGTTTCAGTTCACAGCGAACACTAGCAAATTTCCCTTTCTAAATACATCCACCATCTCTCTCCACTTCTCATCATTATTACCTCTGACATTTCCATGTACCCATACGATTCATAGAATTTCGCCGAAAGTACAAGGTCGCTTACGGCCATCACGACCATGTCCGAGGCTGCATAAGCATATCTAGCAAGAGATAAGTGGAAAGTGGGCAGCTAACCCAACTTACCACCGGACTGTCACCTTCTACGACACGTAAACATACTCGCTGGTGGAGTTCTCTCCCCCACACAACAGACATATATGGAAAGGTATTGTCTGTAATAGTGATATTAATGTTTTATGTCTGTTTTTGATTTGGAGAGTCTATTCCCGTGTAAGAAGAGTGTGGATATGATTTCGCCAAAAGAATCGGCATTTAGGCACTGGAATGGCCAAGAATATACTCCACAAACCCAAAGCTCAATGGAGGCACTCTCATCGCTATGATGTTGCTACCCTCCCTCTTGTTCCATTTTAGTCGCCTCTTACGACACGCAGAACATAAGCTGTGGGCAATTCTACATCTCTACATAGAGATGCCCACTATATATATATATATATATAATATTATATATATATATATATATATATATAATACTATATATATATATATATATGATTATATATATATATATATAATATATATATATATATATATATATATATATATATATATATATATATAATATATATATATATATCAATCATAATCATCGTCAATCATGAAAGTAAATGTAGATAGGAGTAAGGTGATGATGGTGGGTGAGGAGGAGTCCTCTTTGTGAAATCATGTTGCATTGTGACCATTTTTAACAAGTGTCTGAGTTTAATTATTTAGGTTATATGTTGGATGAAAAGGGAACTAATGATGCAGAGTGTAGTAGGAAAGTTAAGTGAATGGTAGGAAGTGGCTGCGTGCAATTAAATCCTTGGTGAAGGTAAGGGGGACTAAATGTGGAGTTTTTCTAGAGTTCTACATTGATGCGTTTGTTATTACCAGTTTAAAAGTATTATAGTGAAACTATGGTGGAATGAGAAGTATAGATCTAAGGTGCAATCTGTGCAGATGGATAATCTTAAGCGTGGTTAGGTGCTTAGAAGAATTGATAAATGAATAAGCCGTGCGACTAGTTATGTTGATGTTGAAGAAAGGCCTAAATGTAAGAATTAAACGAGAGTGTAATCGAGATGCGTTAGTCATATGGAACGTGGATGACAGTCGATTGGTTAAGTGGATGTATATAGTGGTGAGTATGCTAGGAATCGACCGGCTGAGGAGATAAAACAAAAAAAATGAAACCGAGTCTGTAAAGGAATATTGTGAAGGAAAGAAATGTGAGTTTGGCATTGGCGAGAGGAAAGGTGTATTAATAGGAGTGAATAGCGGGGTTTTGTGCGGGAGTATGGTTGTGGGCCTGTCCCAGGGGATGAGCCCATGCATTGACGATGATATCACAAAGCTGGGTTCTCGCTGTCTGTGAAAGCCCTAGGGTGGATTTTTTTTTTTACTGCAACGAGCTCTCAACTTAAGGATTGCATCATGCTCTCTTCTACTTAACTATTCTATTTTCATGCATGTTACGCACCCCTTCCCCACATCTAGTGGGAAGAAAAAAAGAATATATATAATATATAATATTATATATATATATATATATTATATATATATATATATATAAATATATATATATATATATAATATATATATATATTATATATATAATATATATATATATATATATATATATATAAATATATATATAATATATATAATAATAATATATATATATATATATATATATATATATATATCAAAAGGTTGTTGAAGCTGTGGGGAAGAAATTATTGAATCAGATACTAAGAACTGTAAGGTACTTACTGTTGAGTGAAACTATATCGCTAAACTGTGGTTAATTCGAGTTATGGCTATAATTGCGTTCTAATCAACCAGTCACAGAAAGTTGTGCAGGACTTCTCTTGTTTGATTACGACGACATCGCATGTAATTTTATCTCCAGAATACGGGAAGCGTGAATTACGCTGGTCTTGTCGGCCAAAGGGGGCCGGCCCCCCCCCCCCCTCTTTCCCTAGGTAAAACTATTTGGGCAATTGCCAAACGTTTTTTCTTCAATGCAAACAATACAGTTTCTAATTCAATATGTTATTTATGACAACAATATGTCATACTTAAAAAAATACAAATATGACTGTAAAAACTCGAATTATTTTAAAATGTATAGGGAATTATGCTATTAATTAAATAATTAATATCAGCTTAAAATAACAAATTTTAGTTCAACATTTGAAAATTTTGAAATGCAATAATAAGATAATATAGTTTATTATTATATTAATTATTATACTTGCTTAATAAATTACCACATGATGATTAAATGTCGTTCTCTTTCCTTCTCATATACCAGAGAAAACGGCAAACACATACAATAGGATTTAGGATCCTAATTCATACACTAAAGATAATATAATTGTATATTTAAAAAACGTGACGACAGAAGTAAAAATGAATCGAGTAAAGACAAAATAAAACAATGTGTTCGACATATATGTCTTGGCTATGCCTATTGCTTCAATTTGATTCTGATGGTAAAGTGATGTTTATAATAAAGTTGTAATTATACTATTAAATATTCTCTTTGATTGAGATTTCCAACTATAACTAATTCGCCCGCTCTGTAATACATATAGTACAATGAATGCCTGATGACTACTTTTCTACTTATAAATATACTTGAAATTAGACAATTTTAAAAAGTATACCCCTCCAATTCATTTCTGTATTAATTATGCTCACTTTTATAGATAAAATCTCGAGAACGTAGACTGTAACGCCATTCCAATTTTAACTTAGATATGTTAATTTCCCATTTTCTTTCATTTTATTATTTAACAAATTCTCTCGCTAAATCATACTCTGCTTTTGATTGTTGTGGTTTGTATTTAATCTTCTGCAATTTTTAAAGCTTTGCGACCCTGTAAATCCGATTGGATTTGCCTTAGGTTTGAACATTGTGGGTTAGGTTTTTTTCTTTTTCCTCATGGGATTTTGCCTGTGAGTGGTGATATCTGGTGGTCTTTTATTTCAATTTTTTAGACCTAACCATTGATGTGTCATTTTCGGGAAATCGTCAAAAAAAGGCTCTCCCAATTTGTTCTTCAAGCATTTTGGGTCTCCCCCATAACATCATGGGGCAACCCATGTCACATGTAAGCCAAGATAAAATTGAGCAAATGAAAGAAACCTTTGTTAGTAGTGTAAGAGATGTGTGTGTGCTAATGTAGGAAGCAAGAATGTCAATTGTGAGTGGGAATGAAAAGGTGATGCAAATGGTTAAAAGTAAAAAAGGGCGTGTTGAAATGTTGCTAAAAGCGTAATTGATGAGCGATCTCAAAAAGGAGAGGTATTAATGGAAATATATAAGAAGGAAAAACGGAAGACTTAAAAGTTTGCCTTACGTAAGCCGAGGGGGGGGAAGGAGGCTAAATGAGCAGTTTGGAAGGAGGATGAATGTCTGATACAAGGGAATAAGAAACTCTTCTGGAAGGAAGTGCGAGGGGGTTAAGAAAGAGGAATAATGGGAATCTTAAAACAGTAGGTCATATCTTGATATTTCCTTTTATGATGAAATCATTTTGAAGAGAGTGTGGAGGGGACCACTTCGAAAATCTGCACAACATTGGCAGGAATGAAGGGGTGATATGAATGTGTGTTGACCTGATGGTGGTAAGTAGAAATAGGTCATTTTGGGGATAAATGATTAGTAGGTAGAAAAAAGTTGAAGAATGGTTAAATCCGAAGGTATAATATTAATTACTGTGAAATGATCTAGAATGAGGGTGGATTGTGATAGACTGGATATGGAAGTTGTTGTTCAACAAAGCGTTTATGGAGGGAATAGTTCCAAAGGATTAGAGGAGAGCAGTAATATACCCTTATATAAAGGTAAGAGTGATAAGGGAAACTGTAGAAACTATAGCGAGAATTAGTTTATTGGAGTGTTGTAGGAAGATTATATGTTTGGTGTTTTGGTTAAAGCAGTGCGTTCGGAGGGACTAATTGCGAAAACAGGGTTGCATTTAGAAGTTGGTAGAGAATTGTGTAGATCATATCTTCACATTAAAACAAATGAGTGAGAAAAATGAGGAGAAGAAGAATAAATTGTGGTTAAAAAAGGTTGTATACTTGCAACAGGCGTGTG
>JABUQX010053101.1:7500-20000 GCA_015478945.1 Trachelipus rathkii
CTTTGAGAAACACATTCGGAGCAGCTATATAACCATTTCAGAAGGTCTCACAGATGGAGACGTGATATGATTTTTCAGGAAATGTCATGAGTAAAAGGAATACGGAGGGATTAAGAACAATAAAAGGTTATCAAATATGTATTTACATGAAAGGCAATGTCGAGAAGAATAATGAAAAATTTGCGTTTAGAGTTGAAAAATGGGTCTCATTGCTTCAATACAAAGATTATCTCAGTCGATTTGCCTCAAGACACTCGCATAATAATTAAAATTTCCTTGGAACATTTCATTTTCAAATTCGAAAGTAATTTAAAACCAGGTGATCGGTTTTTCACTGGATAGGCAAATGTGTACAAGTTAGATCATTGATAAAAATAAAATAAAAAAGTTTGTGATAGAATGGAAACTTAAATAAAAAATACCATTGTTAGAAAAATGGAGGTGATTTGACAATGGAAAGGGTCCTGTGAAAATGTTTTGATATATATCCAGCGTAACAGAAAAGACTCACCAATATACCCAGACAGACAGATGACCAGAAGTAAAGGGAAATATTATGAAAGTTGATTGATGGATGAGAGTTTCGTAAGGAAGTTGTTCTCCTCATCGGATTGAGATGTTGAGATGTTTTCCAACTCTTGATAGAAGAGTGATTTAAAGCTTTAAAAGTAACTCAAAACAAGTTGAAAACTTCGGTGGTTGAAAGATTTTTCGTGATCCCCTGAATGAACGCACACTTCAAACATGCGAGAAAATACAAGTTGTTAGGCACGCAGAGATGATACAGCGTCTCACGGAGGATAGAAAACTCAGGTTCCAAAGATTTATAGCAACCATTAAGTAAGTAAGCTTTCTCATATCCTTCTTTCTTTCCTCGAAGAGATGTGAATTATTTGTTTTTTACAGGAAATTAAAATATTATGCATTAAAAAAGTGGAATGAATTGGAATAGAAGTAACACCGGAAACTTTCATAGTTGAATTATAAAAATTCCAGTGAAGTATTCAGATTTAATTAATAAAAAGAAAGTTGATCAGGTAACCATTAGGATACTTACTGAATGAATTAGAATCAAATTTAAAAGAGAGAATTTGTTATGCATTGCCACATATCATCAAAAAATTCTTCCATTTCTGAGAAGAAAAAGATTTTGTACGTCTGAGATATAGAAAGATTCTGGAATAAAATATGAAATATTGATTGCATCCTTTGAAAATGACTTCAATCACAAAGGTCAGAGTTCGTGTAACGGATTGCAAGTCATCAAGTGTCAAACAAAGATGAAAGTTAAAAATTAATTCTGAGAATAAATGGATGTCCCACGCCATGAAGAATCTTTTGTCACGTGTTCAGCAAACTTAATGGGACCAAAGTCACCCAACCATCGAAGCAACAATTTCATTCTATAAAAGGTCTTGCGAAAGATAAAAATTATTCACAAAGGTCAGAAATTAATATTAAGAGCATTAATTTCTATAATCGTAGAAAATTAAAATAAAAATCGTATAAAAAGATTATTTTATGATTATTTGCAAACGCGCTGAAAATAGAATTATCAATGATTAAGAAAAAAGAAAGGTTTAATTTATATTTGAAATCATAATTAATAAAGCTTTACTTATTCCTGTGTTCCAATCCGGGTAAAGTATCTCTTTGAACGACTCTATCGATTTCTTTTTGAATCTTTTCTTGAATTTCTTGAAATCTTGCCATGTAAATCAAGAACCATCGGGTCATGTTTGATGTTGTGTCATTACCAGCCACAAAAAGGTCAAATGTTAATTTGGTTAAATCTGATGAAGATTTTGTGATATATATATATATATATATATATATATATATATATATATATATATATATATATATATATATATATATATATATATATATATATATATATATATATATATATATATTACTTAGCTGCCTCTCTTTTCTCTCCTAAGAAAAGCGGGCAGCGTCAAGAAACTTTGCCACCTGAACTGACTCTGTCCTGAGGATCGCCAATGAACGTATGGAGCGTATGTTTCTAGCGTCAAGGTCCGAAAGTGCGGCAGGAGGTGTCCTATGTCGCATACAGTCAGGGATAGACATCTTTGGCAATGGGAGGAGAGTGCTTTGTTTATTCTAAACAAGTATTCCTGAAGAGAGGAATGGTGACTATAATGAAGTTGTGACAGCGTTACTCTTGCTTGTTTTTAAGGTTCAAGCATATTTCTTAGTGGGCCTGCTTGGAGCGTAATAATGTTTGGGTAGGGAGAGATTGCCCATTGTGTGAATGTGTTTTATGATGGAAATATTTGAAGGTGTAGAGGAAAGGTGTTGTAAATGTTTGAATAATATGGTGCGGGTGTGTTTTTTTCCTTCTTGGTGCCGTGGGTTGTTGGAGTGTTTGACATAGGGGGTGGTCAATGGCAAGGGATTAACTGTACAGTTGACATGCAATCGCATGTAGGTGGTCTTTAATGTGTAGAATTTTAGTTTTTGTTCGTAGGTGATGAATGATTATTAAGGGAAGGAAACTCGTTATTATTCTTAGTGCTTGTTTTGTGAGTCTTTGAAGGGGAAATCCAAATTTAAATTTTTTTTTCTATTAGGTGGTAAAGAGATCTATAGCAAAAGGAGTATGTGGAGGGGAGGTTTTGCTTTGAAGACAAATAACATAAGTTGGGCCAGTCCTGTGAGTAGTGTAGTGGTTGATCGGTTTTGTCTGAAATCATGCTGTGAGTCTGATAGGAGAATGTAAGGGGAGACTCTAAGGAGATTAGTTTTCAAATACTTTAGATACTCTGGAGAGAAGAGACATGGGTCTGCAAAAGGTGGGATTGTTTGGTGTTTTATTTGGTATTAATATTGGTATTATGTGAGCATGTTTCTGAAAAGGGGATAAAATGCTGTTTAACCATGCAGCATTAAATATTTGTTCCGAAGCTGTTATTGCATTTGGTTCTAGGTGTTTGAGGTGTATGTTGGATATTGGCTGGTCCTTCAACTGATAAAAGTTTGAGGCTTTTTATGATACTAAATACTTACTGAGGGGTGAAAGAAGGTTCTTCTTGGCCAGCTGTTAGTCCTTTTATTAGTTTGACTATTTCTGTATTTGATAATTTTTGTGGCTTATGACTAGTTTTTGAGAAGTAAAACCTGAAAATATTGCATTCAGTTTTTGGGCAAAGGATTTTGCCGTTTTGTTATCAAATGACTTGGTGGTTATGTGTGAAAGGTGTGGATTTCCTTAATGGTACAGTATATTCTAGTAGTGTTCGTTTAGTACTTTAGCGATTGCGTGTATTGTTGTCAGAAGTTTTCCTGCCTTGTATTGATTAGGTTATGTATTCAGAAAACAAGATCTGCAATTTGGTTCATTTGGTCTTGTGTTAGTTGCCTAATTTGTCTAAATGTGTTTCGTAATTTAATGAGGGAGTCAATTTATGGGAGGGAGGGAATTTGAATTAAATTGTTTGTGATAGCCTTTGGCAATAAACTTTTTTGATGCCTCATGTATTGTTTTATTGAAATGTTTTATTGTTTTGGTAAGAGATGTAAAATCCGACGTGTGTTGGGGGTGAAGGTTTTGTTCAATGTAGTCTACGAATGCGGGACAATTTGCTTTTTTATAATTGTTAGTTTTTTAAGGAAGTGTGTCTGTGCTGAGTGGTTGTGTTTTATTGTAATTTGAATTGGGATAGGGCCCATTGAGAGTGCATATATATATATATATATATATATATATATATATATATATATATATATATATATATATATATATATATATATATATATATATATATATATATATATATATATTTATATATATATACAGTAATATATATATATATATATATATTATATATATATATATATATATATATATATATATATATATATATATATATATATATATATATATATATATATATATATATATAATATAAATATATATATATATATATATAATATATATATATTTATAATATAGAGATATATATATATAATAATATATATATATATATATATATATATATATATATATATATATATATATATATATATATATATATATATATATATATATATATAACTATATATATATATATATATATATATATATATATATATATATATATATATATATATATATATATATATATATATATATATATATACATACACAAATAAATAACTTACAGTAGAAAATAAAAACACTCAAAATCAATATATATATAATAATTACGCAAAAATACCATATTATACTTATACTTATTGTATAATATACTATATATATATTACTAACTAATATTTATATTATATATATATATATATTATTAGTATATGATATATATATATATATAATATAATACTGAATTTTCTAATGTCATAATATATAATAATATAGATATATATTACGTATACCTTATACTATTATTATATAAGAAGAAGACATTAGAAACTTAGAAACATTTGTATGGGATTAATTAAATAATTAAATTTAAAAAATTATTTTATTAAACATTATATTTTTTTTTTTTTGAATATTAATAACAATATCAATGATGGAAATTCACAATATAGGGCAGTTGCAAATTTGATATTATTAAACAAAGCAAATTTACTTGGGATTACAACGCAAATTTATGCAACCTGTTTGAATAAATCGTAATTCATTAGATTTGTCATCCGGTTAAATAACCTGTCGTCTTCCGATAGTATTTCGCCGCCAGTCTGACCTTAGCAGATTATGAAGTTGTTTCAATAATAGTACTGGTAGTGCATGTTGGCAGCGAGTAGTATCACAAACTTTTCTTCGGTCGACGAGAAATTAAAGGTTTTCAGGTATCCTTAAGACATTGCGGGAGACAACAAGATCTATCTATAGTTCTTTATATCAGTTTACTAGTCCTTCCAAATTTTGTAGCAAAGTGTCTAGTTCTTCTTTGTGCCTTCTTGGCTAACAACTAAAATGAAGCTATCGTTTTCCTTTAACTGATTCGATTGTTATGCAGAGATGTGCTAAAGGGATGTAGTTATGTCAATGCTATAACAGGTGTATGTTCCAGTATGAAACCAGTAATTCCAAAGAAGAAGTTTTAAAAATCCAGATACGGAGTTTATTAAGGATCTTCTCAGCAATCGTAGATTTGTCTGCTGGTGGTTGCTAGACCTGGTTGTGATGCCTACCAAACACGTCCGGATATATTGCAGGTATACAAGTCAGTGCTCGTGCAGAGTTTCATTTAAGCTTATCTTTTAACACTTCATCAGCCATGATTTTCTTACCATTCGATGCCTCCTACCATTACACATATTGTTGAATGTGCTGCGAGTTTTTGACATATCAAGGCTTAGATTGGCAGATCATTTTACACTGGCTCTAACTGCAGAGGATTTCGCGATCAATATCATACCATGATGAATGACGACTTACATACTGACCGCTGAATGCAATGAAAAGCCTGTTTTTTAGTTGCTGGCAAGGGATAGTTCTGTTCAATTTTTGGAAAGGACTTACTAATGCTTGCAATCATTGTACAATGTCCTCCTAACACTCTGATGCACCTTGTGTTGTTTCAGACCTCTTGGTGGTTATTAGCTTCGGATAGTTTGGCATTAATATTTTTTCAAACCGGCTCTCTCGAAAGTAAAACGCTAATAAGTCTCTTATAGTTTCCCAGAAGGTATTGGCATTTCTACCGGTAATTGTGTTCAAATCATTTACTACTAAATTTGTTTGTGTGAGAGAAATGAGAAGATCAAGCTTTATTATATATTGTCATCCTCAATATTGACTTGGACACCTTCTTTTCCAGACATTGTAGAACAGCCATCGAAACCCAAGCCACGCATTTCTCGGGATCAGTTTCGCGGTCTACAAAATCGTCAAGGCGTTTCGCTATGTTTTTGCTCAAGAGCTTTCAGTTTCTAAAAAGCCTAATAAATTCCTCTTTGACTTCATCGGAGCTCTTTGTCGAAATAGCGCAACACTTATGGAATTTTCCTTTCAGAACAATATCGCGGTTTCAATTGCCTTGTAGCTTATACGTGCACCGCTTTCCCTTTACTTTTTGAAGGATGCTTTCCTTTATAGTATGATCTCATTCTGAATCTGAAATTTGATTCTCAATCTGTACGATTAGTATGTGGCATTTTTCTTCACTTATCAAATGGCTATTTCAATGACTATGTAAAAAAAATTTCCACTTCGGCTCAACACAAAATCTTGCAACACTTCCTCATCATGTGGCTACTCCGTCTGAGCTTTGGTAAATCGAAGCTCGTTACAGAATGACAGTGCAAATGATTATTGAGGTTATATTTTTTATTATTTTCTTCAATGATTTTTCCTTTGAATGCGAGTTATTTGGCGATGTCTACCGCTCTATCCTGTAGAACATCTTGACTTTCAACCCCGTTACTTACCCTCGTGTTTGTTGTCCCTTACACCGCATGAAACAATCTTTAAATTTAGTGAACGTGCTTATTGTTAAGAGCCTAGGACCCCCTCTAATATATATTTTTTGTGTAATAATAATACCAAAACCTATGCAATAATGACCCCTTTCAAGTGACCTGAGGATGTAGCAAGCTATTCACATGAATATGTCTCCAACACATTCATAATCTAAATATTTCTTTAGTAGTTAGATCTTTTCTCCAAATAAGTTAGCGTCTTAGGTTGGATACAATACTTTTCGTAACGTTTCTTTTTTCCAGTCTAATATCATAGAAATGATGTCATCACTCTACCCAATGTCATTTTTCGTGACTCTATCTACTGAAACGTTATCTCGAAATTCGGACGCAATCTTGACTCGTCAGGCTGGCCTGGTGTGGGTTTTTCATCAGGATATATCAGATAAGGATTGCTCTTTTAGTTTAGTTATTATTGTATGGTTGTCGTTGTCAACGCTACATTTTCCAATTTTACGGTTTTCCCTTTTTAAATTTAGGAAACATTATATATATATATACTTTTATTAGATATATATATATATATTTATATTATTATATATATATATATATATATATATATATATAGTATATATATTATAATATATTTATAGATAGTATATATATATATTATATACGTATATATATATTATTATATTTCGTAAACGTCGGTAAACAATCAATGACTTTCGACATTCCTTTAACTATCAAATTAATTTTGAATTTGTTATTATTATATACTATTATTTACTATTATTATATAATCTATATACTATTACTATATACTATAGTTATTATATTTATATTTTTATACTATATTATACTTATTATAGATATATATATATAATATATATTATAATTTATATTTACATTGCGATTAATTTAGGGGAAATTTGGTTTAGAGCGACAACTATATATGAAAATCGTCAAAAACTACAATAGCACAGTGAAAAGGAATACATTGCGTGCGAATGCTGGTCCAATTTCAGGGCGGAAAATGTAAAAAAAAAAAAAAAAAAAAAAAAAATACAAAATAATTCAAAATACATAAATAGCTATAGCGAAAAAGAATACATTTTGGAAACCTTCAAAAGTTGTAGATAGGAGAAAGAATAACAAAAATAAAAAAGATTAAAAAAATATTCTAAATAAATAATAATTATAGTAATATGATTTAGAGAGCCTATTTAGGACGCTATTTCTTGGTTATCGTTAAATAATAGACTTCTATTAATTTTGACCTTTTTTTCTTTTACTAAGAATACCCCAAGGGTATACGCACCGATAGGCAGATCGGGGTCTTCTCGGCCTTCCGGCGAACTACGTCTGGTAGGACTAATTCCCCGCTTCCGGAGGTCTCGGAACCGCCTTTTGGTATTTGGGATGTCGGGGGTCCTCCCCCTCCCCTACGGGTTTTGGTAATCATCTCGTCCCTTCCCTCCTCAATGTGTTTCTCTACTCGGCTCCCGCCCCCTCTTACCCTCTGCCTCTCTGATTTTAATTACCTTTAAAACTATACTAGTATATATTACATATATTACGCTATATAACTATATAGATATCTTCTAATTAATATAATAATTATTATATATATATATATATTATATATTATACTATATTATTATATATATATATACTATATAGATATGTCCCCTCTCCTAAAAAAAAAAATAGCATACTTATTTTATTATTTATTATTATTTCTTTTTTACATTTCTAAACTAAAATTTTCAGCGATTCAATGTATTCTTTTTTCGCTGTAGCTATTGTCGTTTTTGAGATATGTTTTTTTTTTTTTTTTTTTTTTTTTTTTTTTTTTTTTCTTACAGATGTCCGCAAAAATTTTGCAAGCATCATAAAGTATTCCCTTTTCCCTTAATATTGTAGTTTTTGAAGATATGGATCGATGAATGGTCGCTCTAAAACCAAATATCCACATTGATATATTAAATAATTATATATATATTATATTATATTTATATTATTATTACTGAATAGATATTATTAAATAAACTATGCATTCTATATTTTTATAGATATATATAATACTTATTATACTACTTATATATATATGATCTTGCAAGAGGATATAGCTATATATTTTACCAGCATTCAAAGATGGTTAAGAGAAATTCAAAATATAGATTATTTTAAATTGATTAAGTTGTTTGATAATAAAAAAATAAGTTTTCAAAATGAAAACCTCATCATTAAAAAACTTCTCCTTGTCCTAATTCCGGACTTTTAAGACGTCATTACACCATATTCTTTGAGTACTTAAAGTAACGTACGTACCAAAGAATCTCCAAATATCCATGATCTGATGAAATTGAAACATAACTTTACACTGAGGCCCGGTGTTGATATTATAGGTGCGTTTCCGTCAATGAGTAACGAAAGTTTACTATTTACTTTATAAGAATTGAATAATCCGACTGAACACAAATTCTAGAATTTATACAAAAATATCGTTGAAAGTAGCGAAATCTTCGAGTGTACAAACGCAGTATTATCTAACTAAATTAAAAGAAAGAAATATAAAATGCAGTACGAAGACTGCATCCAGGCAAGAATGTGAGATGAAGAAAATGCGTTTGACAACTAGCTCTTCCATATACTTCGGTAATATACTATTAGATTATATATATATATATATAGTATCATATAACTAATATATATTAATATATATATATGTATATTATATATTAATAATAAATATGATATATTTTTTATATACTATTATTACTATATCGATGATGACTGTCAGCAAGTGTTAGCAGCGTTATATTTGTATATATATATATTGATATATATATAATTATATAATATATTCCAACCTTATATATTATTATATATAATATATTTATATATAAAGATAATATTTATATATTATATTCAATATTATTATACGAAAACCATCAAAAATATTTTATAATTAAATACGTTCTTTTTGAATTTGTTTAAGCTTGTTTCATTATAATTTCGTACTTTATACAATATAAACCACATTGCCATATGAGTATTTTGCCTATATTTATTTTAAAAATAACAATATTCTCTCAATATCAGTTTTAGAGTTTTTTCTAATATATTAAATCTACACTTCTCCTATGGTCAATTATTTCTACTTTTTTGATAGCTATATTATCACTAAATGAACTTATAACTTAATATTCATTATACAGACTCAACTTCGAACTAACTTCATACAAAAATTTCAGAAACTGCCAGTAAGCAATATTTCCGTACTATTTACGGACGGATCGGGAATCGAGAACATAGAGTAGATTTACATAATATATTCGATGATTTTAATTTTATTAGATATTGATAGTAGGACATCTAGTCGCTCCGTTTTCAAGTTTGACGATGGAAATGGAACGTCATTCTGTCAGGCCTGGGTAAATGAATTACTGACAAGATCAGAATGTAGCGAGCGAGAATTTCTAATACATGATTCAAATACTTATTATGCTTTATTATTTGGTGTTTTCTTTTTAAGTTTATATGCAATAATAGCTTCTTTTTTTAGCTTTTATTATTAAAAATTTTAATATTTCAGTATATCCTTTTACCAATTATAGATTTCAATTATTTTAAAAACGAAAAAATTATTGGGATATGAGTCACACTACCCGGCACCTAACCCCTTATATATACGCACTGATATATATATATATATTAGTAGTAGTTATAATATAATGATACTATATAGTATATATATATTAGTTATAATATATATTATACAGTATGTATATATATATATATATATATACTATATATTATATTTAAACTATAGTATATAATATATATTAAAACGTACTTGACGGCCACCCGGAACGTACTGTTGGATCAAAATATCGCAGTGGTAGACTCTTCGGTGTTAAACATTTCTAGGGGGGGGGGCAGCTTGACGATGCCCGCTGAGTAGCACCCCATTTTATATATAATAATATATATATATAGATAATACATCCTAGTTATATATATATATTATATATATCATTAGTATATATATATATCACTTATATATACTATATATATATATAATATTATATGACTATTATATAATATATTAAATTTTTCTTTTTATTAATATCATAAAAATGTTTGGATTATAAAAATTACGTATTTCACTACGATGAGACAATAAAATTTACACTATTTACACCAATTGCTTAATATTCTTCTACTATATTACTACTATTTATTCATTATTTTTATTATGTTAATATGTTGTTTATTTATTTATTTTTTTATTTGAATTTCTAGTTTTTTAAATTAGCTTGATTTCTCCCCTTTCGTTTTTATTTATTTGCGTTTTACACTGTCATTTACCTCAAATAATCTTTTTTCTCTATTTCTTTATTAATTTATTATAACTATATTTAAAATAAAAAACTTTCATTTCTCAGAGTAATTACGTTATATTGAAATTTTCTTACTATAATAGTATGTTTAAGATTGCACTTATTTCATTGTTTTATTCAGCTATTTGAATCGTCATGATTGGAACAGACCCAGAATTTAAGTATGGAAGATACTCTCCTCTTTAAAAAAGTGATATCATTACAATCTTCTGTGAGCACTGAGAATACATATGAAAAGAATTTTTGAATTCGATCATTTCATGCAATCATTAATACTTATTTTTAATTTATCTTAAAAACTTTGAAATATATTTTAATATTAACTTTCTACCCCCAATTAAGCCCTTCGTTAAGCTAAAACCAACTCTTACCGATTCCTATTGTACTAGTTAAATATATCTCCCTACCGTTCCTTACTATTGTCTACGCATCTCTTACTCATAATATCCCCCCAACTATACTTTTCATTAATATCTATAACTTTAAAGAATTTTTTTAAACACTCTCTCAACAAAACCTATCACCATTCTCAAGGTTTTCAAAAGGTCCCTGCGATGATGCAACAAAGAATTGAGACACCCCGATTTTTCCACGTACATTAACAGCTATTGACCTCAATATAGATAACCCCAATCTAGATCTTATTAACAGAACTTCTCACAATCACAAATTCAATACAATCAAACCTCATTAACATCGAAAGCTTACACCTAAGGAAATTTACAGAATCTCCTTTTGCCATAACAACTCTTAATAATTTCATGTAGAAAATACCGACTTTCATATAGTTCCATCATGGAACAGTCCGAACCTCGTTATCTTCGTTAAAAACTCGTCGAACGACTTTCTTGACCTTTCGAGTTCTTGTTATAATTTTACTTTATTTATATTTCTTATTATAATTAAGTATTACAAAGAATGCCTGAAGAGGACCGATACGGTTCGAAAGTTTAGTCCTTTAATTAACAGGGCAACAATGATTGCTGCTAGTTGAATGTTTTAATTTATCTCCTTCTTAATTTTGTAAGTCATTTACTTCTTATTAAGCTTCAATATTTTAATTTTTTCTAGCCCCTTAAGCTAAATATAAATATATATATATAAAATTATATAATATTATTTTTATATATAATAAACGAATAAAAAGAATTATTTAGAAATTAATATAAATTTATATATATTAATCAAATATTACATATTAACATAATTATAACTATTGGTAAGTTATTTTTTTTTTTATGAATTCAAATCAATAATAAATCTTATGAGAAGGTACTTTTATTTTAACGAATTTTAATTGATGTAATCTGCTTGCTAGATTAAGCTTTACTCATACAACGTGTAGTCTTGCCTGATATATATATCTATATCACGATCTCATCGATGTGTTAACTTGATATCCTTAACCCATGTTCGAGTGTTTCAAGTTTATTGTTCACCATGATTCTCCGAAGCTGCCCGTCGTCAACAATAGTGTTACGATATTTTGTCGTATAATTGTAATATTATTTTATTCATTATTTAATTAAATAAACATTCTATCGACCTATTTATCATCCATGTCATATTCCAGCACTTAAATCATGTATTTGGTTCACACATATATTTCTAAACATTACATTTATGTTCTCTGGCTCGCTATCTGCATATTGAATTGATTCACATACTAGTGATGTTACACAT
>JABUQX010053101.1:30000-32500 GCA_015478945.1 Trachelipus rathkii
ATAATAATAAGTAATAATAATAATAATAATAATATTAATAATAATAACAATAATAATAATAAAAAAATAATAAATGAATAATAATATTAATAATATCAATGGGTAATAATAATAATAATAATAATATAATAATAATAATAATATAATAAAAAAAATATCAATAATAAATAATATAATAAAATAAAATAAATAATATCAAAGTAATAATAATAATAATGAAAAATAACCAATAAATAAATCTATTACAATAATAATTATAATCAAAAATCAATAATAATAATAATAAATTATAACTACAGTCTGAAGTAAATACAATCACAATTACAATTTCAATTATAATCAGTCATAAAAATAATAATAATAATAATAATAATAATAATAATAATAATATCTAATAATAATAATAATAATAATAATAATAATAATAATAATAATAATAATATGAACATTAGTATTACTAATAATAATAATAATAATAATAATAATAATAATAATAATAATAATAATAATAATAATAATTATTAATAATAATAATAATAATAATAATAATAATAATAATAATAATAATAATAATAATAATAATAATAATAATAATAATAATAATAATAATAATAATAATAATAATAATAATAATAATAATAATTAATAATAATAATAATAATAATAATAATAATAATAATAATAATAATAATAATAATAATAATAATAATAATAATAATAATAATAATAATAATATTAGTACTTATCAATAAAACGTTTTTTCACTTTAAATGTAAATGCTTTTAAGGATTCTTCATTTTTTAAATTATGCGGTAATCCGTTATAAAGTTTGGCACCTTTATAGCTAGCTGCTTGTCTAGCTTTTTCTAATCTATATAAAGGGGGGTTGATATGTGAACTATTTCGCAGTGCCCTACTTCTTCGGTTTTGATTATTTTGATAATTAGTTAACAATAAGTTACAGGCTTTATTATGTATGATCTTATGCTGCTCTTTTAAAAGGGATAGCTTTAACAGATCTTCGAGCTGCAGAATTTTAAGTTTTTTAAATAAAGGTGTTGTATGATCATAGAAGCTTCTAGCAGCGCTTAGGAGTCGTATAAAACGTTTTTGCATAGTTATAAGCGGTTGAATAACTGATTTATTTGCTATGCCGTATACTGGGAGACAATAAAGTAAAAGTGGATGCACATGAGCATTATATATCTTTTTCAGTATATATAGAGGAATGTATTTTGCTAATTTGACTAGTATATACATGTACTTTGCTAGTTTACTCACTAACTGTTTAATATGTTCTTTAAATGTTAATTTTTCATCAACTATTACCCCAAGTATTTTTGCATATGTGTCTCTTTTCAGTTCAACTCCTTTTATTTTTATGTTGAAATTATCAGTTATAGTTTTATTGCTAATAAGAATGTATGAAGTTTTTTGTACATTTAGTGTAAGTTTGTTATAATCGATCCATGTTGCAATCTTATTTAATGTGTCTATCGTATTCTCTGGTAGGATGTTTGGATCTTTATCACTTATTAATATTGATATGTCATCAGCAAAAGCAACCATGAAAGAATCGTGTGAGTTAAATATGTCATTAGTATAAAGAGTAAATAGTAAAGGGCCAAGTATAGATCCTTGTGGAACACCACAATTTATTTGCAGTTTATCCGAGCGTATTTCACCCAATTTGATATACTGTGATCTCCCTTCTAGATATGTTTTAAACCATTGTAGTGTATTTCCCTGAATTCCCATTTTATACATTTTTCTCAGAAGTATACGATGATCTATTGTATCAAATGCTTTTGAAAGATCCAATAAAATAAGCGCAGATGAGTTTTTGTGTTCTATATTTTCATATATTTTTTCCGTCATACAAACAAGGGCTTCAGTTGTAGACCTATTTTTCCTAAAGCCAAATTGAAGGTCGTTAAGAATGTTATTCATATTAAGATATTCTGTCAAGCGCTTTAACAGTAATTTTTCAAATAATTTGCTAATCGTTTGTGAAATTGAGATCGGTCTATAGTTTGTGGGATCATTTTTATCACCTTTTTTATGAATATAATAAATAATAATAATAAAATAATAATAATAAAAAAATAAATAAAAAAATAAATAAAAAATATATATATATATATATATATATATATATATATATATATATATATATATATATATATATATATATATATATATATATATATATATATATATATATATATATATATATATATATTTATATGCAGTTATATATAAATATATGTATATGTATTTCTATAAAAAAAAAATATATATATATATATATATATATATATATATATATATATATATATATATATATTATTGATGTGTGTGTGTGTGTGTGTGTGTGTGTGTGTGCGTGTGTGTGTGTGTGTTTATATATATTATATATATATATATATATATTGGATTATATCATTTATATATTTATATGTATATATATATATATATATATATATATATATACTATATA
>JABUQX010053101.1:47500-66129 GCA_015478945.1 Trachelipus rathkii
CATTGAAAACAACCTTGTTCTTAACGCCCCAGATAGGAATTCTTGAAAGGTCAGAGGTTAATTGCTCCAAGGTTGCCATTCAAGAATGAAAGAAGTAAAGAAAGGTGGAGCCCCGTCAGCAAAGGAGTGGCTAAGTGAAGAAGTAATGGAGAGAAAGTCATTAGTGAAAAGTAGAAAGATAGTTGGAGATATGGCAGAACACTGTGGAACACCACTATTTATAGATATATAGGATGAATGGTGGCCTTCTACGACATCAACCGGAAAGAAAATCAGAGAGAAGGATAGATACCGAAGGAGGGAAGTCTAGAAATCAATGCTTTGTGAAAGACTCTATCCAAGACTTTCCATAAGTCTAGCCCCACAAAAAAGGTTCAATAAAATTTCGAAGGACAGAGGACCAGAAGGGGACTAGTCCAAATGGTTCCCAGGTCAAATGGTCGACACAACATCAAAAACATTTCCTGTACAGCCCGCCGCAGGCGTTAGGATAGGTTAGGTGAGGTTAGGTTAGGCTAAGTTAGGTTAGGTTAGGTTATGTTATGTTAGGTTAGGTTAGGTTAGGTTAGGTTAGGTTAGGTTAGGTTAGGTTAGGTTAGGTTAGGTGGTGATGCTAAGTTAGTTGAGTTTGGTTAGGTTGGGTTGGATTGGGTTAGGTTAGGTTAGAAGTTAAGGTTTACAGGTTAGGGTTAGGATTAGGTTAGAGTTAGGTTAAAGTTTAGTTATGTTGTTAGGTTGGGTTAGGTTAGGGTTAGGTTGGGGTTAGGTTGGGATTTAGGTTGGGTTAGGTTAGGTTAGGTTAGGTTAGGTTAGGTTAGGTTAGGTTAGGTTAGGTTAGGTTAGGTTAGGTTAAGGTTGTAAGGTTAGGATAAGTTAAGTTTGGTTGGATTAGTTAGAAAAACTTTAAATAACCAGATTTTTTTTACAAATGTCGACAATTTGGCCAGTAGATCATTTTCCCTGTCGACCATTTGGTACTAGCTTCGACCATAATCAGAAAGATGGAATAAAAGGGTGACCAGTTGAGCGTTTCCTACAAAAGTCGTACTAGCGATCAAATATAAGATTGGAAGAATTGAGGTGTTTCCAAATCTTCCTATTAAGGATAGATTCCTTAAAGATGGATTCTAAAATCTTGGAGAGAAAAGTGGTTAAAATATTTGGAAGGTATTTTGAGGGCTGAGGTGGTGCTACACTTTCTCGGCACAGGCTGAATGGACGCACGTCTCCTGCAGGAATGGAAGGTCGAAGTTGAAAGGTATAGATCGAATAGTTTACCAAGGCTGGACGCAAGTTCTGAACCACAAATTTTGAGAGCTATGAATGAGTCAAAGGAGATTTTACTCTCCATCAGCGGGATTCGAACACTGGACTCCGCGTCGCTGAGCCATCAAACCGTACCCCTTCTCTTAAGCTCAGAGACAGAAGAGATAACATCTTTAGAAGAAACTATAATATTAAGCATAAGTGAGTTGGAGGAGGGCGGAGGAGGAATAATAGTTCATGAATCGTCTAAAGTAGAATCGAGTTCAACTTTAGCAGAAGGCATGACGGTAGTTGTCCAGTCGGAAAATACAGGAGGAGGGAAAGAAAAGGAAACAAAGCTACAGCTGACTTTCTTATCAAAATGACAAAAAGAGCGTGATAAAGAGGAGTCAGAAAGACAATTTAATTTTCTACGAAGAAAAGAATTGTTTAGTGTTACGAAGAATAGATTTTGCACGATTTCGGGATAAAATATAAGCTGCGTAAGTTTCCGGGGTTTGTAGACGAAGCTAGTTCCTACCTAAAGGCAGCGCCCCTGTTTCGAATAGCAAGAGAAGAAGCATAATTAAATCAAGGTTTGTTAGATTTAGTTGATGGGAAAGAATTTTGAACGTACTCCTCCATGCCAGTCAGAATCACGTCGGTTATTCGCTCTGCACACTCCGAGGGCCCCTCCGAAGCATTAGTCATTCCATGGAAAGCCCAAAGAAGTACAGCCGCAAGGACGACCAGTTTAAGGCACAGAACAGAACAGGATACACACATAAGAGGATGACCGGGGGAACCCAGAAGAGGATCGAGTTAAACGAAGAGGCAGAAGGATTAAAGGTTAGGAAAAGGTCTAGGTTCAAGTGGGGTTCTGCCAGCTTCTCAGGACCATTCTGGAGAGCAGTAGTAGTGCTGCAGCCTTCAAGATTAGAAGTCAGCTGAGCCCGAAATCGTGTCACCAAGTGAATTCTAGATGAGAAGAAGAGAGAGAGAGAGAGAGAGAGAGAGAGAGAGAGAGAGAGAGAGAGAGAGAGAGAGAGAGAGAGAGAATTTAGTAGTAGATTGACAATATAGCTTGAGCCATAAGGAGGAAAATTCGGAAGACTCCAAATCAGAGTCAAGAAAACAAACAACATCATTGGACACATGGGGACAACAACCACCTTTGACTGAAAATTGAGGATAGAGGCAGTAAGATTCAACAGAATAGGTTTGCTGTCAGAGCACCTCAAACATCTGAATTTTGATTAAGAATAAGAGATCAGGAATAGAGGAGGAGAGGTGATGTTCAACAATATGGAAATTAGCTTAATGGCTTCGATGGTTGAAGAAATTAATGAAGAAAAGAAACTGTGCATATGAACCGGCCGACAATTCCTTAACGTCACCAACCCCCTTCACCCGTGACGTCACCAACCCCCTTACAAGAGGCCGTCAGCTCCCAAGTGGCGATGGGGGAACGAGCGGATGAGGGGCCTTTTTTGGGAACCGTCCCTTCTGACTTCTTCGAGGTTAATCGTGTTTTTGCCCTTTTTTATATTTTTTTAGAGGAAAGTGTTGTCTACACAACACCCAACAAAGAATAGGGAATCTAGTTATAATCTACTGCTAAATGCCGACATGACTTGACAGAGGTATATTAATGTGCGTAACTTTAAGTTAGTATGGAAAATGATAATAAGAAGAATGTTCCAAATTTTATCAGTAAGGTACATAAATGAATGAGAATAGCGATTAAGTCTTGGGTCACAATATTAAAGAATATTAAAAAATTTCTATATTTATTTTGTAGACTAAAACACAAAAATAACACATAACACATAGCACATTTAACACAAAAATAAAACATTTAAGTGTTCTTTCCAGTTTAGGCACATATTATGCTCGCATTGTTTAAATTATAACCTTATAATATGATATTTAAAGTTATAACTAATACTCGTATGCGTTATTTTATGCGTTGAAAACATTCGATGATCGATAAAATAAACGCGTTAAAAAAGCATTATACATTGTAGAATAAAGGTGAAAAACGATGAGTAAAACGTATGCTCCTAGAAAGCTCAAAAGAGAGTCTATAAAAAACGAAAAACCTTAGACTCCACCATTTTATAAAGAGTATGAGAGGAGCCACCTTTGATATGTGACGTGTTCTCAGTAAGATAATTAACTGGCGACTAATTTTACAAAGCCATCTACTAAAGTGGATGAAGAAGTTAATAAGAAGTCCACGAATAATATATAATCTCTTTAAAGCTTGTAAAGAGAAACAATCGGATTCTTTCAGTAAAAGATACCTATAAAAGAATATACTAATAGGAAGTTTAAAAGACAAGGTAAGATTTTATTCAAATTTTATGAGGTTTACGAAGATGGAAGAATAGTTGCTTGGATGCAAAAATTTAATAGGCTGATGAAGGAAATGAGCTTTTGATGAGCTGAATACATGCCAGCTTGAAAACATAAAAATGTTCTTTCAAAACTCATTTCAAGTATATAATAGTAGTAGTAGTAGCAACGGTGGTATTATTATTTTTAAGAGGTGTAAAATGTTTGTAAATATAATTAATGTAAAGCTCAGCAAATTTTGGAATGTTACAACAAAGTCACGTTGATAATAAATTCCAGTGGTAGTACATTGGTTTTAAACATTCAAATTATTTAAAGATATGAAATAAGTATACAATTTAGAAATAAATATGAGACTCTAAAAATACCAATCCATTCTACAGGAAGAAATCTTATTGAAATTTGATGTTTACTAATCTATTATCAATAGTGTTTTATATTAGGTTTTAAAAGATGTAATCCAAATAGTTGTCTCTTTTACTCGGTGACTCGCAATGTTAGACGGGGTATATTTATTCTCGTAGTTACTTGATTATTATAATTTAATTTTTTTATATATACCTATATACTAAGAAATAGATATGGAAGGAGTAAAGTTTTTTAGAGGGTTTCGGGTACGGCGAAAGGTTGTTTGGTTTCATGGATAAGTATTATAGTATACTAAGTTATATATATACAATAAATATTAAAAATCACAAACCCATTTGTTAACTATATATTTAAATTGTAAACCTCATTCTGTTAATATCTTTTCTAACACGAGGTTAATAGACCGAAAAAATATTGTGTGTGCGAATTTCTATATTAATGTAGAATAGTGAGTACGCTATAATCTATAGTATGTCAATAGGAGTGAAATTATTTTTTTAGTAATTAGGTTATCGATTATGGTAATTAAGCTTAGATTGTTTAAAATTTTGTGAGGATATTTTTTTTTTTTCATTTTGAAAAATTTCATTTTCATTATTTTAAGCGTTTTGATTTTTGAAGCTTAAGTATTAGCCTCATTGGAGTTATTGTAGAGCACATTTTCACAGCATTATTACACTTGCTAATTAACGGAAATATTATAATTATTATAGATATGTATTATTATATATTTGGATTGATTCAGTCTGGTTGGATACTTACATACCTTGATCTGATTTCACTATTAAATTCCACTATATAAGTTATCTTCGTATAATTTCTATCGATAAATGTATTTTTAATGTATTGACTTAGAGACTACTAATATTTAATTGGAGTTTTAGCTCCTATAAATAAATTAAAAATCTCACTTATTGCAACGAAAAAAGAAAAGTAAGCTAATTCAAATTATTGAGGATTAAATGTTTAGTAGTGTCATGTAATTGCGTATATATATGACTCCTATCAAACATGCGTAGTGAGCATTTTTTTTTTCGCTTTACTGTACTGGACAAGTAAAAACGATGTCCGATAACCTACAATTATATATGATCCGGTAAAAAAAATGTAACTTAAAAAATAAACTACATCGTTTATATTTATACATTAAAAGTTTTACATACAAAAATATTTTTTTTTTTTTTTTAATAAAGTTGTAGGTATTAGCAGATTATAATTAAATGAGTAACTTTAGAAAATTAGCCAAAATAATAAAAAAAAAAAAATTTCTACTATCTTTTATTTATTATATATATCTTTAAATATTAGTATCTAAAAATTTTATGATTGTAAACTTAATAATATATTTTAGTTTTAATTTTATAGGTTTTATATAAAGGTTATTAGTGATGTATATGGTGTATCAGGTATAAAAGTAATAATATATGTATATAAAAATAAATTTGTAAAATTTATGATCACCTAATTCTATATGATTAGTACAATATAGGTTATAAGCTATGTTAACTACATTTATAAAAATGCATATTGATATAGGCACATTGCGATTAAAAGTTATTATTAATTAACATTTATGAACGCTCACTAAGGGTAGCAATTTTAGATTTCGCAATTCATTCCCGCCACCCCGTCTCCACCCTTGACTGGGGGAGGGCCAATGTGACTAATGACAGTACTGAAACGGGAATATATACAACTCGGTAAGGCTATCGGAAGCTCCAGATAATTTAAAAACATACTCAGCGAGGAGAGGCACAGACGCAATCGAGAAGAACATGAAAAAGTGGGCGGTAAACAGATTAGCATAAGGGTGGCCGGAGATATTTTAAATATTACATCCATTAGCTAATTCCTGGACATATACTACAAGCGTAATATTCACTCAATGTTTAAATTCACTCTTACGTTTATTACATTTGGCTCTTTAAGGATAGTAAATATAGAGGGATGAAGATGGGTGGAGAGCAGAAAAATATTTTGAGTACTACTTTTTGCTCTCAAATATAATATATAAATTATATGATATGCTATATAATATAATATATTATATATTTTAATTTAAAAATCTAAAGAAGAAAAAGGTTATATCTTGTATAACATGTTTTAGTAATGTCTATATAAGAATAAATATATATTATATATTAATAAAATACTAATAAATTATATAAATAATGATTATATATATATAATTAAAATAATAATTATATAATCTAATAATATATATTAAAAAAATATATATATACAAAAATGCATATAATAATCATAATATACTATTAATACCGTTAGTAGGACGATCTGCATTTTCAGCTAGTGTCAATCCAAAAATTATAAAATATATATTTTTTTTAGGTATTCTATAGAAATAAAGGCCGCCAAAAAAATTTTTTTATTTTCAGCTTTTAGATTTTATAGAATAATTTTTTAAAAAAAAAGTATATTAATTTATGTATTATTTTTAATTTACTTACATTAAATTATGATATTGCCTAAATGAGCCCATAAATTATATATTTATGTATCTAGATCTCATTTATTTATAAAACATCTAACAAATATTTAATTTTATTTTAAAACTTACTAAAACAAAAATTTAAATGATTGTTCCAATATTTTTGTTATTCTTGAAATTTTTTTTCTGAAATTGCCTCGGTTGACCGTATCTTAATTTCATATTAAAATGGGATTTGATACTAGTTAATTTTTTTATATTTTATCACTTTATATTATTTTAAATAAATATGTTTATTTTGATAAAATTATTATGCCATATATGAATTAAAAGCTTTTAACTAGGCTATATGAGAATCATTGTTTCACTTTACTAAGAGAGGGATAGTTTGGAAGATTAGTTGTTATTGTTTTTGTTTATAAAATAATTATCGGGTAATTTATTTTTTTCGTAATTTCAACACACTGGGAGAGTATTTTTGTTTTTTCCTTTGATTGATTTTGTTTTCCGATATCTCTGTATATTCTATAAAAGTTAATTAAATATTACTAGAGCAACTTGCAATAATATTTCCTGGGATATATACATACCTAAGTAAAAATTGAATTTTATTTTAGCACGCGTTTACGGAATTTGCAATTTCAAAACTATAAAGTCTACACTATAAAATATAATTTATCGTATTATGAAATATGAATATTCAAAAATAATAGGTAAAAACTGAATTTAAAATAGAATTATATTATTTAATTATTTAGAGTATGGCACTATTATATAATTATATAGGATACAACGAATAACTAATATATGTATATATTTAATATTTAAATATATATATATATAAGATTATTATACATATATATTATATAATATACGATTAATATATATTTATATTAATATAGATATTAATATTAGATATATTAATATTATATATTAAATTTTACTTTCTTTCAACCCGCTGATAGCTACATTCATGTCTATTCAGGGCTGCCTATAACCAACATCTACAGAATATTAAGCTCAGCTCTCACACGTCAAACTGGTTCCGAGATTAGCTAAAAGAAACAGTGTTCCTACATTTAAATATAGGAGACTTCTTTGTAAATATATTTTCTTATCAGATATGCTGACATCTGTATGGGATAAATGGAATGAGTTTATTGTATTACAGGAATCAGTTAGGGAAAAAATAGAGGATGATTGTATTGGTAAGGGACCTGGTGCCTTGCAACTTAGGCACCAGATATTGTAGATCCAGAGATTGTTGGTATGCGATATAGAATTTATCGTGCGTATAGTTTTTCAAATTTTTTTGTGATGGAATTGTTCTGTTAGGCTTAAATGTGTTGTTTAGATGGAGGTGAGGATGTTGATCATTCTTATGAATCTGTTTTTATAAAAGCTGGGACTGAGCTAGATTCAAGGTTGAGCTGTTTTTCAAATACTGGTAGGGATGTAGCATCGGGTAGCTGGCGGTGTATTTAGAGTTTTGGTAAGAAAGAATTGTGTCCTAGTGCATACTTACCACAGGGCTGTATATTATGGTAGTAGATTTTTGGTTCTTTCATAACTGATTTAGTTTGAGGTTTTTTATATATTATATACTGTAGAGAAATCAAACTCCTATTCTATACATAATTCATCTATACTCTATCTCAGTAACTATTGTTCCAGTATATTAAATTATCAAATTTTAACTTAATATCATTATAGTATACTATTAGAGTCTTTCGTGTTAAAAATAAAATCTACTTAAAGGATTTTTAAGTAATACATATTATAATACATATTATATTAATATAATTATATATCAATCATATATATATTATTATATTATTATAAAATTATAATAATATTCAACTGTCATTAGCTATTTAAAAATTAATTGATTCATTTGATGAAGTTGTAGAAGTGTTTTAACAGGGATTAGGGAGGGGGTCGGTGAAGTCTAACTTTTTTTGATTAGAGAATGGCTCAGTGGTAAACTCTTGACTCTGGCATAAAATTATTTTTAAGCTTAATAATATACCATACAAATTGCATATTTTTAATATCTATTAATTAATAATTCATTGAATTAAATCGTCTATAAAATTAAATAATTAATTATACATAATTTAATATAAAATATCATAGATAATATAATAATGATATATATAATATAATTAATAAATAATAATAATTAAATAATTATATGACTAGAAATATATTATATATAATAATTATATATTTTATTTAAGATTTATATTTTAATGACAAATTGCATTTTTCAACATTGATTTTAAGTTATTAATATTTATAATATAATATATATATAATTTAATATATATATAGATATAAATATAGATAGAGATTTTTATGTCATGTAAACTATAAGTAATATATAGGTATATCTTTCGAGTAAAGTTATATTATCTATCCTAATACTAATTTATATATTTATTAAAATAATATTTATAAATATCATGATAGAATTGATATATTATTGGTAAAACGGCTGATTAATGGGTAGAATATAATATTAATGACTTATAATAACAGTTTAAATTACTGAATCATAAGATTATGGAATTTGTATGTGATTAATTTTATAAGTGAGTGGTTTATTATATATTATTATTATTTATTATTATTATTTAACTTTTATTTTTTTTTTTTTTTTTTATTATTTTTATTTTATTTTTGTTTTTTATAAAGATTATAAGATATGATATTTAATTAAATTGTAAAATCTTTTGTTATATTATTTATATATTCGTACAATATTATATACTTATTATTGTCATTTTAATATTGAATTAATTAATATATAATATATATGTTAATTAAATTTAATATGGTATATGTATGAATTTAATTGAGATATGTGAGATTTATTTAGATATTTAATAGTTGGGGAATATATATTAGTATATAATCTAGTATTTATATAATATATATATATATATATATATATATTATTAATAATTTAATATATATATATAATTATAATATATTAATATAATATTATATATATATATATTATTTTATTTTATACATTTTTCTTTTATTAGTCTTTCTAGGAAAATATTTTTGTCAATGTGAGATTTATTTACATGATATTTTGAGAAAAACTTATCTGAACTCAGAGAATCTGTGCTGGATTGCTAAGTTTAAAATGATTTAAATTAGTTACGAATATAAGTTAGATTCATATTAGTCAGTAAACCTTTTTTAGGGGATGAATAATGATTGGGGGCAACGATACCGCGACTTTGATGGATTGCTTATCAGTATTATATTTGAATGTATATTATAGGTAGGATATATTGTATTTGCAGATATAAACAATTCTATTTCTTTTATTATTGACTTCATTTAGATTATAAATAATTAATTTTATTTTGTAAAATTTTTTGATAATATGAGATATTTTGAGATATAAGATTAATTAGGTTAAAAAGGATAACCATAGTTTTCTTATAGTCAATCATAGTTTTACGCACACTTGATATAAACATATCACCTTAAAGAGAATGACAACATCAAGTAACCTATCTAGAATGCAAGTTGTCATAACACTATAGCACTCTCAATTTTATTAGGGATTAAATTCTTCACTATATGCGCATCTCACGTATTAATTCGATTTGGGCACTAAATCTTTTGCTATATTTAAACTAGGATTTTGAAATAATACACATTATCTCGCTCACATTATCGTTTATGGCACTCTTAGACTCTCTCTTGTTTCAATTGTAACCTACCAAGTATTCTGGGGGTAAGGTGCTGTATTTTCATTATGTCTTTTATTGTTAATTATAAGTGTATCAATTAAGTTGCAGCAGTTTTTTGACAAACAGACATATTAGGAGACAGAATTTATTGTCAAATGTGGCAATATAGAGGCTAAATTAGTGTAAAGCGATCTCGAATGGCGTACTTTTTAATCTGTTAACTCCGTCGCTAAGGCACGAATGTCGCAAGTCACCTCTGATCATATATTCTATATAATAATTATATATAGTATACTGCCTATAATTACCATAGTATAACCTAATTCAAATTTGAATGTAATGCCGACGTTTATCATATATATGACTAATAGTAATTTAAATTAATTAATACCTATACCTAGAGATATCTTATATATATGTAGGAAACAGTATATTAGTGCTCTATGATCATGTTTGTTAG
The DNA here is from genome assembly GCA_015478945.1 of Trachelipus rathkii. NCBI lineage: Eukaryota > Metazoa > Arthropoda > Malacostraca > Isopoda > Trachelipodidae > Trachelipus > Trachelipus rathkii. Next base: position 58,098 of record JABUQX010053101.1, read on the forward strand.
CGGATCTATTACACTCTCTCACTATTAGATTAATAGATATATTTAATCAAGAAACTGTATGTTAATATAGGTATTTTCATTTCGATAAATTATACACTACTCTCGTATTTATCGTACTACAGGTACTGCTAGCAGACAACTTTCTAAATGACATACGTGACTAATATTATCTATATATATATCTATCATACTTATACTATATATATATACTCTACTAGTAACTCACATAGCACCTTTAACATTCGACCCAATCTCGCCTCTTGTTACCTCTATACTATTGACATAAATATATATTAATTTATAACTATTTTAATATAAACCTTTAAGAATAGCATATAACTTGCCTACTTTTTTAAAAACTAGTTCAATTATTACCAGGATTTTGGTAGATGTGATTGCTAGGGGGAATTTACCAGGGCTGCGGAGTCGTAAAAGCAATTGCTAATCTCATACGTATGTCCATTGCTAATCTATACACGTACTGGTCAGGTTTTTCCAACATATATCTCTACATATAATATATTTCTCATATTATATATATATTATAATAGTATATTAATTTAATAATTCATAAATAAGCTAATAATCTATAGTATAATATTATCATTATATATATATACTTATTTTCATCCTATTAGTCAAGAGACTAATAACTGTAGATTCTCAAAGGATTGTTGACATTTTACACACCTTTTATAAACATTATTTGTACTACCATTTATTCATATTTATATATTATATATATACTATATTGAACTATCAATCTAATACTACAAGTTCACTCTTACTTTAGCCTAATATCACACGCTTTGTATCATTTTAATGTATTATTTATAATTCAACTGTGTTCTATCAACTTGGCTTATTATCTATGAGTATGTTCGTTTATATATTGTTTTATATTCTGCACACGTCACTGATTAGCACTTTTGAACTTTGCTAATATCGATTCTTCATTTCTTAAACCTTGTTAATGCTAATTTTTGTTAAGTATTTTGTAACTATTCTTTCATTCTAATAAGTTCAATGCAAGAATTAAAACATCTTCTCTTTTTGATGAGAAAGTAATATTGTAAAATGTAGAACTCTAAGTAAGTCATTTTTCTTTTTTTTAAATGAAGAAATACTCATAGAAAATTGTGTGGTTGGTTTCAGTCTCTCGACTGTGGGATGTTGATGTCCATCTTTTTCATAATGAAAGAGTAGTTGAAACTTTAATCTTTGGGCGGGCGAGGAGAGGAGAGCGTATTTGTATACAATACTATCACCATGACTATGTTGTCAAATGTAAACTAGGACTCGAAGATCTGCGTAGAAGAGGAATACACTAATATCACTTCACTACAGGATTATCCTAAAGAACAAGGGACAGTAAGAATTAACTAAGTTGTTAGCCTTAAATCGTACTTATGTTATAAATCCAAGATTATTGTTACATATTTTCGCTTTTTTTTTAATAACATCCTTTTTGGTCTTTTTATGCATAATATTATCTGACTAGTGACCCGAAACATCTCAACGCTAATGCTCACTAATAGAAAAACCTCGATACTAAGATCAAGACTTTTACAACAAACCACCTTCTTGGAACATAAAGAATCTCATACATACGCTTAAACTAACGCCAACAAATTTTCATCAGGTGTTGTGTTGTAATTCATATTAATACACGAAACATAACAACGACTAGCTTAGACCGCCTTAATACAATCTGCAAAGAAATTTAACTCTCAACAATCAATTAGCTGACGGCAAACACCTAAACTGTTAATTCCAAAATACCATTAACTGTCACATACTGTCTTGATACCGCACGAAACTTAGTAGAAATATTGTTACCACAATGAGTAACAAATCTCTCAAAACACCTTATTATCTCGTAGACTCATGGCAGGAACTTTCAATTGCCCTGGTAATCGTATCTCATTATGTAATCTCTTTGCGGAATCCAAGAATTTATCTAATACTACATCTACTGGCCTTTTCTTTCTCGGCAAATACCCTTATAAGTCATTCTACTCTCTCATCTCTTCGATATCAAATTGAAAGTTGAAACCTGGACATATTTTCTTGTTTACTTTAAATCAGTCTCATTATGTGCTTCGTGTGTTGATGCTACTTATACCATACGTTGGAGCTTTAATACATTATAGCCTGGTATAACGTACAAGACAAGCGAATCGCTCGAAGCAAGATCAGATACTGCATAGAGTCTAAACTAGACTGATAACTAACAACACGTAGAGTAATTGGTACTTCGACGATACACTAAAATAAAAATATTCATTAAACGTTCTAAGCTATTGATAAATGACATACTTAGCTTTGTATGATTTATTTCCTTTGAACAGAGAATCTTCATGAATCTTCCTTTAGGTAAGCGGCAGCAACAGAATATATAAAGACTTTTTGTTATCTCAAAGTTACTACTTTTCTTAGTCCTACAAAGAAATCATATTATAGTACCTCGCTGAAGCTACAAGAGCCAACCACTAGCTGAAGGGCGAACAAGTCGAACTATACGCTTTTAAACAACCTTAAGTATGTTCTAAAAGAAGGTTAAACCTTAAACAATCAATAGCATCATTTCTCTATCAACTCTTCATTCTCTTTCTCTTTTTCAGAATTAACAAAGACCTTTTATCAACAAAAATTACTGTTATCTATGCTATACATTAAAAGAATTAATATCTAAAAAATGTCAATGCTACAATAACTAAAAGTATATACTTTTCCAAATCATGAGTCAATTCAACATCCATGGAATTATATATAATTATAATAACTATCTTTACATTCACTTAATATAGCCGTAATATATTTTCTTCACCAAAAACAATCACAACTACGGTATAATATAGAGTTCTTTCGATTGTCAGATACTCTGGATCATTATATTCCCTCTTAGTATCCTTTGATAATGTATATATAATAATTTAATATATATATATGTATATATATAAATATATCTATATATTATATTTAATTATTATATATAATATAGTATTATTCTATATCAATTAATCTATTAATTAATATATATATTATATATTATATATATATGTTATTATCTATTCATATATATACATATATTAATTATTAATTTATATATATTATACAATATTATCTGAATATTAAATTAATTGAGTATAATATATAAATATATAATATAATATATATTATATTATAATATAAAATAACAAAAATATAATATAATATTATTATATTATAAGATTATAATATAATATATATATTATAGTATATATTTAAATAGTATATTTAGAATAATATTAATTAGAAGATAGTATAATCAAAATATAAATAAAATATAATAAATAATTAATATTATAATAAGTTTTAAATTAATTATAAAAAAATAAAATGGAAATATTAAATAAAAAATAGAATAAGCTAGATAAAATGAACTATCATACTTATATATACAATATAAAATAGTTTAAGAAGCTAATAATTTTAATAGGATATATACATCTCGTAATAATAAGTAATAATATAAGTAATAATATGTACTATATATAAACTATACATAAAATAAATATACACAAACTGTTAGATTAATTATATATATATATACTGATACTAATAATAATATATCTATAATATATTAATAATTATATTATATATGATTTATATTATATATTATATATAATTATAAATATTAATATAAATTATATATATATAAATATATATATATATAATAAAGATACTATATATAATATATTTATATTGATACTATTAATTAAATATATATATACTATTATAATATATATATATATATTATATAATATATATATATATTGTATCATATATTTATTATATATTATATTATTTATAAAGTATAATATTATCAATATAATATATTAATAATATATTATTTATAATATAAACCATAACTAATATATTAATATATATATATAATATTATAATAAATATAATAATATATTATAAATATAATTATATAATATATATTATTAATTAATATAATACTATATTAAATAACTCAAAATCAATGCACTTATTAAACTGGTATATTATATATTAAAATGTATAAATATATTAATATATATATATTTATTAATATATATTATATATATATAAATACTATTACTAATTATATAATATATATATGAATAATATATTATATATATATTATTAACATATCATATATATATATAATAATAATAATAATAAATACTATATTATTATATATATTATTTATAATACTATTTATATAATATTTTAATATCTTATGTATCAATACATTTATTATTTAGCAAATTTTATTGATCAATTATTATTATCTATTACCTATTAATTTTATTAAATTTTACCATTTTGTTGAAACATACTTAAAATTAAGTATAATATAGTATAATTTCGATCTATAATGAACTCATATACTTATTCATGAAACTGTATTATATTTTCATTCTCATTATATCTCTGTTACTGTATAGTTATAATTTTATTATTTCACTGTATGACATTACAGACTCGTCTTGTTCCGCAATATTACTGTAATTGATTCTCATTTTGTTTAAATAAATATGATTTTATCACAATAAAATTATTAAATAAATCAGTTCATCTGGGATGTTCAACTGCTTATAAAATATCATTGTGGATATTTCCTCAAGCGTGCTCTGGGTTGTTTGCACGTCATTCAGCCTCCTACTCTTAAAGTACGCATCTCATCCCAAAAAGAAAAAAAAATACTTCTTTGGACCCTGTTACGATTCTTAAATTATATCTGTAGGTCCAAACCTTTAAATTTAAATCTGCTTGATATATTTAAAAATAATGATTAATATTAAAGAAGATAAATATTTAAGACAAGCAAAATCATGATGGTTTAAATAAAAATAATTAAACAATTTATTACAATCACATTATCTATATTTTCTAAAAAATGAACATAATAGAATATAAAATTAAGTACTAACAATGCATTGTGCCCTAGTACGTGCCCATAAAAAATAGTTGATACCAATCCTAAGTGTTGGATTATAAGAAGTTATTTTATTGTTTTTTAAATTCCAATAAATCATTGATCCCAGGTTTAAATTAAAATATATCAAGTATAGAAATTGAAAGAAATGATATAATTTCAATACATTATTTATTATATTAATATTAAAATATAAAAAATACTACATTCTGAGTAATCGTAACAAGGTAGTGGATGGACTAATTCAATGAGAACTCATAAGGTATCACACAGACCGTGAAAAAAAACAAAATTATAAAATAAAAATTAATTATCAATATTTTATCAAATAAAAATAAGAAAATTCAATACTAAGGAAAATTTAAAACAACTCTGTGGTTACTATTTATATCCGTGAAAACAAATGAAAGGTAACTTAAACAGTTGGAATAGTTATACTTTATTACATTTAAGGTCATAGACCTTATTAATATTTAGAACGTATTGGTTATATATTATTTTATTATATGATAATTTAATTAATTTATAAATTTATTTATCTATTAATTTATAAATGTCATCTTATTATTACTTATTATTTTTAAATTTTGTTTATATATTTTAATTTGAAGAAAATGAACTACGTCATAGTTTTATTTTATCACTCATATTTATCATTCAACGTTAATCACTCATTTCTTTAAATTCTAAGATTAATTAGAAAAATGAACATCCCAATCCAACTTATTATCAAAATTTACCTATGAGTATTGTTATTAATATATAATTATTCTTATAATTTATAACTATATATATTAATTTAACTTTAATATATAATATTTTAATTTTTTATAATTTATAAATGAATTAGTGCATTATATTTTTTATTTAAGAATAATGATTAGTTGTAATTTATCTTTTATAATATCTATATAATTTAATTTTTATTATTATATAATTATATATGATTTATGAAGATTATTATATATAAACTTACTTATCATTATTATGACTATATTATAATTCATAAATAATTTAATATTTAATTAATTAATTATTTTTTTTATAAATAAATTACTTTTTAATATTTTCATTAATTTATATATTATTATTTAAATATTTTATATATTATATTATTATAACTTTTTTTAGTACTCCATATATACCACTATGAAAACATGTTTTTAAAACATAAAAGCTGAATATACAAAAAGATTATATTATTATTAATATTATATATATAATATATTATACTTTGTGATTATTATTATATTTTTCTTTATGAATTATATTCAACTGTTCGAATTTCTTCATCTAAAAACAACCCATATAAGTCAACAATAGCAAATTAATATTTTTATATAAATTTCCGTAAAATTTATCGCGTGAGTTAATAATTATTGTAAATAAATTACTTATATATATAATAATAATCGGTATATTATTATATATAATATTATTCTTAGGACCTATGCTACTTACGCAGACCAAGCCTACAAAATCTTTTATAACACGGACAATTCATGCATTAGTTTTAACACTTCAAAAAAGACACTATCAAGGTATTCAAATATATATAATATAATTATAAATAATCGATATTATATAATTATATACAATCGATTATCAACGGTATGAAGTATTTGCTACGTAAAACAAATAATATATGCCCTAATATTTAACATGCATGTCAAAGCCTTATTAATATAATCATGCATAAATTTAAGTAAATAACTAAAATAACCAAGTTTATTTGTATAATTAATTAGCTTGTTTATATAAGAGCCAATGTGTCAATTGTATTATATGACGAAGTAGAATATATTTACATTATCATTCTATATTTATATTATATGTACTATTTCATAAATCAATGATATTATATTATTTCTCATTCTATATATATCTATATATGAATATATCAATAAATATAATAATTATTATAACTATATATTCAACTGAATATATATATATATATTAATAATTCATATATATAATATCTATATTTAATATTACTTATATATTCTTGCTGATATGATATAGCAATTATAATCTTACTATACTTAAATACTACATCTATATTTAATAATTATATATCAATTATTAATACAAACTAAATAATGGCGATTCTAAATTGAGCAGTAAATATATTGTATAATAGTAAATTATAATTAATAATATATTAGTTATAATTTGATATATTAATATATAGATATATACATCCTACTGTTACATAATATTGACCAAAAATAATCTTTAGTATTGCGATTTGTTTTCCCTAGCTTAATTTTTATTTTTGCTCCGGTTATTTTTCCCCCGTAAAGTATAGGGGGGAGGGAGGGGTATGTTACTAGAAACAAAAGTATCAACATCGGAAACCGATACCACTATTATTATATAATAAATAATTATATTAATATACTAAACATTCATTATTATTATTAACATAATATTGTTTTTTATAACATATATATTCATTATCTCCTTAGCCAATCATTAAGTCTAAGAATAAATATTTTTCCATATTTATAATGATTATTATTATATATATTATCTATTATACTTATGTAATAAATATATTATCATTATCTAATTTATATCTTGCTTGTAATAATAATATTATATAACGATAATAATATATATATATTATAATTATATTATATATAATTATATAATACTATATATTATATAATATTACTTAATAATATACAATATAATATTAATATACAGTACTAATTATTATATATTATATATATATCAATTATATGAGTAATGTAAAAAAATTAAATACCCACACTAATTATATTATAATATATAATCTTATTTCTAAGTCTATATTGCAGTATTTAAATCTATATATATATGTAATATAATATAAATATAATATATATATATATAGCATATATATTTATATTATATGAAATTATATTACTATACTGTATATAAAATTATATATTATATAAATTAGATAATCATCATTATTTTACCCATATATATTAAATTATTAATTATAATATTATATTTTCTATAGATGAGTGTATAATACTAGTATAGATTATATTATAGTATTATAATATATATATA
>JABUQX010053102.1:0-5000 GCA_015478945.1 Trachelipus rathkii
ATTTATAATAGGTACAGTCGATATACATATATCGAATATTTTGGAATATATCGTTTTGGGGAACATAGTCAATTTTTTCGGTCGACGAAATCTTCGTTTTCAAATATATAATATATATATATATATATATATATAAATATATTATATATATATATATATATAATATATATAATATATAGATATATATAAAAATAATAGAAAGTTATCAACCATTGATTCCAACTTAGAAAATATTTAATAGAAAAATATAGAACAAATTTAGAAGAACAAAAGAACTTTAGAACAAACTAGAGTTATAGTTCACCTTTTGAAAAAAAAAAAAAAAAAAAAAAAAAAAAAAAAAAAAAAAAAAAAAAAAAAAAAAAAAAAAAAAAAAAATATTTATAATTGTTTCAAAATGTTGGAAATTCTGTATGATAATGATCATTTTTTGAAAAGAACGAAGGAGCTCTAGCTCTCCGAGGGGAACGTCAAAAGTTGCCAAATGCGATTTTCTTTTTAACTAAAAGATATCCCAAAGGTAAAACAGCAAAGATGGAAAGAGTCGGGGTCTCGCCTACCGCGGGATCGAACCTCAGTCCCACCTCCGTCTGCCTCGAACCCGCTAAACCTGAATTAAAAAGAAAAATAGCATTATCTCTAAAGTATAAAAAAGCAATGATTTGGTAACGCCGCTCTCTCACTACAGCAGAAATGACAGGTTAAATGAGAGTGTACGCGCCAGACACTAAGATATACTAATATTTAAGGTTTATTAATTAAATATTAGAATAAGATAATTTTTTTTTTAAGTTTCATCGATGAAAGTGCTTGCTGAAATCCAAAAATGTATTTATTTTCCTGTACGTTATTATAGTTTTTTTAGTTACATGCATGATGCTTCGGGAGGCTGGCCATATATATATATATATATTATAATAATATATATATATATATATTATATATATATATATATATAACTTATATTATAAATATATATATATAATATATAATAAGTATAATATATATATATATATATTATTAATATATATATTTATATTGTGTATATATATAGTATATATAATATATATTATATATATATATAATATTATTATATAATATATATATAATATATATATATATTAATATATTATATATATATATATATATATAATATATATATATATATATATATATATACATAAGTGGCACGATAACGAAAAAATGTTATCGCGGATAACCCGTAATCGATTAACGAAAAACCTTGTCATCGATAACCGATATCCGATAACTCTTGATAAAAATATCGCCGATAAAATGGATTACCGATAAATCGATAAATCCAAATTTTATGTATTTCATTTTATTATAAATAAAATGTACAAAAAAAAAACCGACTTTGGTTTTAAAAAGATGTTAAAAATAATTTTACCATTCTTTTTTTCTTTTTTCACCCTATCTTATGATTTATATATAAAGTTTGTTTTTTACCGGACACGTACCAGAAAATATGGCATGTTGCTACTTGCCTTTATATTTGAGACTTTATAAACGTATGTTCTTAAGGTATACACACTGGTGTGTCAGTGCATGTACATATCTTTTTATGTGATGATTTAAGATGATGACAACTTTCAGTGCATGTTTCTACAGGGATTACAATTTGATCTAGCTAATATATGTTTGATTTGCTTATTACGTAACTGATAAAAATATGAAATTGTGGTAAAATCAATTATAAAAATTAAATAAAACCTTTAAAGAACCCCTAAAATTTACCTATTACCCTCTGAAAAACCTATATTATTAGCATATTAAAGTTTTCATCTGACAGAGAATTCCTCTTGGCTCTGTAGATATCTTTGCCAAGGGAGAACAATTGCTCCACCGCAGCGCTAGACGGCATTGCAGTATTTTACTTATTAAGAGATCAATGAGCACCTTCTCAATGATTAAGGCTAGGTCTGACAGGTTGTCTGTCGATTTCGCCTGCAGCCAATTATTTACAATGAGAGCAGCTTTACTCTTGATGATCTTAAATGACGTTGGACCTTGAGTGAGTTCAGTGTAATCATCAGCATCACAGAAATGCTTGAGTAGTAGTCCTTCTCTTTCATGTCCTCTCCATCGCTGCTGCTGGTACTGGCGTTCTCGAGTTCGGTACGCCGCAATAACTCTTCCACCTTCTTCTCCTCACGGCCTTGACCTCGGACTTTTTGGCCATTGTTCTTCAAAAACCTCATCCACATTTCAGGCGAAACCTGGGTTAGAAGCAGTGCCAGAAGGTATCCCTCATCTTCCAAGGTGCGGGAACTCTTGTCTATTGCGATCAAGGAGGTATTGACCAGAGGGTCGCAGAACTGGAAATTGGCATTGTTCTTCAAGTCAATCAGCTTTTTTTTGGTCACAATGAGAGTGGGGATCATTCAGCCCAGATAGCATTGTTTCTCCCCTTGGATTTGATCCAGTGCAACGGCGACTGGTGCCATGACCTGCTAATTGAAAAAGCTTAAGGACTACATTCACTACACTAATAAGCGTAAATAAAAAAAATCACCGACAACGCTGGAAACGTATCACTTTTAAAGTTTTAATTAAAATGTTTACTCATTATGATGCCACTGGCCTTGTAAGAGTTGCCAGGTGACGATTATCGTTATATAGCTTTCTATATCTTATAATATATATATATATATAATATTATATTATATATATAATATATATATATATATATATAATATATATATATATATATTATATATATATTATATATTATATATATATATATAGTAGCACTCCATTATAACTTTGTAAAAATTTAATTTAGTTCGTACTTATGCTAAGATTTGCGCGAGCAAATTTTAGCATAAGTCGAAATAAAATCATATATAACCCGTCCTGTTGAGATTACTCTTCAGTCAATTATATTAACAATTTCAACAATAAGAGAATCAGAAGAAATTTAAATCTCCCACTCAAGACTCTCTCCAGAAATCATCAAACTTTAAACGCAGCTTCGAAAGAGATGGTAAAATTCAAGAAGGGCTGCGACTCCGAATTTCGATCACAAATTTTTCCTAAAAAGAAGAGTCAGGCAAGGGTGGTAAACGCGCTGGAAAGTCTGTGACTACCAATTCGTCTACGAAAAGATTATCTCAACAGAAGTGACTTTTGTTACTTCTTTACTTCCATTGAATATTTTTTACTTATGTGGAATAATACCTCATTCAAAAATATGACTTAAATACCATTCATATTCTTATATAGGGTAGCTTGCTCACAAAAGTAAGCACCAATCTAGCAAGTTTTACCACATATATTTGGTGAACCCGAGTAGAACACCAGAAACTTCAATCAGCGCCTTTGATAACAAAGCAAAACGTAACAAAATGAAAGAAAAAAACTACGCAGGAAATTCCAATCAGAACATTCGGAGAAAATGACTCAAGCAAAAACGAACATTATCGATACTGACTTCTTTTCTCATTCCATAGATCATTTATGGTCTTCACCTTTTCACAACTATCAGTTCGAGGATTCGATCGCTTAACATAGACAAACTTCCTTTTTCGGCATGGATTTCTTTCATCATTAAAGTTTGGATTATGGCAGAAATTCATTTTTGGATTCCACTACGAAACTTTGATTCCTTTTCGAATTTTAAATGGTTCTGTGACCAACCTTCCTCGGTTGCAAGAATTTTTCAAAACAAAGGACTAAATATTCAAGCAACTTTCGTCTTCTAATATTTCAAGCAATGTTTCTTCTCGTAACCTAACAGCTTTGAAACTATTTTCTGCGGCCGATCAAATCATGAGAATACATTAAAACGCCTTATACTGGACCCTTCCTTGGATTCAACGGTTCGATCGATGTGGCCTATTTTAACTTGTTAAAATCAATTGTTCCATATCAAGGAATTATGTATAAACATTTTTATTGTTTTATCAAACAGGAAAGTTTATGTTTGTTTATATGTAACGGATATAACCAAATATGCTTAGTTTTAAAAATTGCACCTGTTATTTTCTGTAATATATACATAATTGTATTTTATGTATTTCAAAAATTTGTATATATATGTTTAGATCTTCGGATTTAACCAGTTATGCTCGTATTGAATATTCTTACATTCATGGTATACTATTTTTGCCTTCAAATTTTGTATATCTCTTATGTCTTTGACATAATATATATGCTTGCATCTGAAAGTCTTTACTTTATGTATTTAGTATATTATATTTGTATAATTATTATAACATACTTTCTAACTCCGTGTTTAGCGCAGGTAGTAATGTAGCACTCCATTAATTTTGTAAAAATTTTAATTTGATTTATGTTCGTACTTATGCTAAGATTTTGCGCGAGGCAAAATTTCAGCTAAGTCGAAATGAAATACATATTTAAACCCGTTCCTGTGAGTACTCTTCAGTCAGTTATATTGAACAATGAAGAAGAATCAGAAAGAATAAATTCACTCAAGATACTCTCTCCGCAGAAATCATCCAAACTTAAAAAACGCGCTTTCGGCAAGAAAGGTTAATTCCAAGAAGGGCTGCGACCAAGAATTTGATTGCACAAATTCTCGCAAAAAGAAGAGTCAGGCAAGGGTGGTAAATGCGCTGGAAAGTCCGTGACTACCAACTCGCCCTACGAGAAAGAGTATCTCGAACAGATGGCGACAAGTCTGTTACCTCCATTACTTTCATTGAACATCTTACATTTGTTAAAAAATACCTCATTCAAAATATGGAACTTTAAATAACCAATCAACCTCTCTAGTATAAGATGCTTGCTCTTAAAGAAGCTACCAACTTAGCAAGTTTTGCCCTATATAATGTATATATATATAATAATAAATATATTATATATATTATATATATATATAATTATATTATATATATATATATAATATATATATTATAATATATATATATATATATATAATATAACAAAAGTATCGTGGATAACCCATTATGATAGAAAAGATTTACGATAGCAGATAATCCAAACCGTTATCC
>JABUQX010053102.1:10000-12500 GCA_015478945.1 Trachelipus rathkii
AACAGACCAATAAAATTTTGGTAAAAAGGCATATATTAAATAATAATTTTGTAAAGAAATTGCATGCTCCTTCCAAAGATAAAAATGAAATTTTCCCGCTAAAAAAGCAGTGGTATTATGATGAATAAAAATATTCCAATTAATGAAAATGTTATATTAAATGATACTTATGTCAAAGAAAGGTTTGAAATTGATGAATCCAAATTTATTGGTAATGTACAAGGTAAAAAAAATTTTCATTACAACTAGGGACCCTTTGCCTGTGGGATATATCTTTTTTTTAATCAATTCATTAAATTCTGTATCTGTTATGAGCCATATGGTGGAGAGTGAGAGCAATGGAACAAATATCTTGTCAAATCCAGCTGTTTTGAGGACTGTTAACGACAGATGCTTTAGCATTGAGAAGGTTGCAGCTGATGTTGAGATAGACAAGAAAGTTTGTAAGATTGACGACTTCAAACTATATCAGGTTCATGACATATTAAATGAGGTCGATTATCTTGCCAATTGTGGTTCTGTACCATCAAATGAACAATAATAAGAATGTTATTAAAAACAATGAAAGTGTAATCAATGTAAATTGTTAAAATGTTTTTTTTCCTGTAAGTTAAAATTATAATGGTTTAAAACTAATTAAAAATGAATCTTAAATAAAATACTATGGTAACAAAGAATGGTTTTAAAATTATTATTGAACATATCACAAAATAACATAATTTTTTTGTATGCCAATTATATAAATTTTTTATAGTGTAATATTAAGTAATTTTCTTATTTCAAATGATGAGACAGTGGAAGATGGAGAAAATAAGGCAACCGAAAATCTCATACCGTAGCGTTTAAGATTTCCGAACTGACATGAGCGCTTTAGGCGCCAATAAAAATAAGTCGGAACGATCGTCGCGGATGGGAAGATTGGGGTTGCCGTGCTTTCAAAATCTGAATCTAGTTAAATACGTTATCCACATTTAAGATAAATGTCATTCCATCATAAGAATAGCTAGTAATTAAAAATAACGTTTTCTTTTACCGTTGTTAAGAATAATCCGTTACTAAATATTTATCATTTATTTTTCTGACGAATTAAATTTGTATGGGGAAAAATGAATATGCTCTTGTTTGATGTCATTAAAATTATATGCTCAAACCAGAATTCCCGATGGAAGCCGAGTTTGACGATTATGTCCTTAAATCGGAGTATGTTATTGTTTTGTTAAGCATTAATGAATTTTTATAAAGAAAAACAAAATTTTGGTAAAGATTAATTTATTAAACAGTCGTATAAAAATTTCCTAACGGCCATAATATCATGTCTGTTTAAATTTAAAATATTTCGCATTTTTGATCTAAATCGAAAATTCCTTTCCATTTCAAAACTTTCTAACTATCGTAGCCTCTATTTCTTATAATATTAAAATAAAAATAAAAGTGTATCATACATGTAAGAAACTGCGAAATACCAACAAAGCAACTGAAATCGGAAAAAAAAAAGAAAAGTAAAAGTGCTTTAAAAACATACAAGAAAAGCTGGTCGCTCCTAAACAAGCATCCAAGTCTTCCTCTTTGTAGTCATGATAACAAAAAAACCGCAGCCATATGAAGCCGAAAAAAAAGAAGAAGAAGAATAAGATTGATAATAAATAGACCAAATAAACAAATAAATGCATCGATAGGAAAATATAAAGGAATATCATTTTATCTACTTTCACCATTGAAGGAAATTTGAAGGCAAGATTAGTTGATTCTTTAATTTATTTGAGAAAGGGCAATTAAGAAGTTCCCGGAAAGGTTTTGCCGACGAAAAAAAATGAAGGAAAAGAACCAATTATTTTGTGTTTAGAAATCCTAACGATGAAGGAAGTCATAAAAATGAGAAACCCAAAACCGAAAAGTAAATTAGAGGAAAATTGAAAAATATTGGAAGTGGAAACTTTGACGACGAATACTTGTATTTATAAAATGTCATTGTTGTATTAGTCTAATATTTAAAATTTTCGCCTATGACTATCATAGTGTTCTGGTCTTATCTTAATTATTTTGTCAGAAGGTTGGGTTTAAAGATATGTGGAAGTGATCCTTAGTTGCCTCACAACTAATTATGGCTTCCACATTTCTTTAGTCTTCAGGGTCTATCAATGTGGACTGAAAATATTATGAAGTGATGGACTGAAAATATTATGAAGTGATTAAATGCAAAGCCTGTACGCACAAGCATGTGTGCCTAAGATCCTGTACACCTGTGTGTAAAGGAAGTGGACATTAAATGGCTTCCATGTGTAACCTGATTTGAATGTAAGATGGGAGGGCGTCTTCAACGCTCTCATGATCAGGGACTGTGCCTCGACATCGTGCAGAAGGAGGATGTGGTGCTCCCACTCCTTCCTTTCTACATAATTACTAATAACCATGTGTAAACTATACAATCATAATTAACAATCCTTTGTTATTGTCCCATTGTCAACTAAATCATTGATGAAATATCTACTTGTGAAATTTC
>JABUQX010053102.1:17500-19427 GCA_015478945.1 Trachelipus rathkii
TTATATTAAAGAAAAAACGCTTTAAAAACATCTATAAAACGACCCAGCCTCTATTTTAAAAAAAAAAATGATAGGCCTAAGAAATTACTGCATTTTGGAATGTGATTTAAAAATTAAGTATTTGGTAAATATAATGTAAACAAGCTTTTCATACAAATAAATAGGTACGTATTATAATTATTAAAATATGTTTTCGATGTTTTCGTTATCTATATATAAATAAATATATATATATATTATATAATATAATATATATTATCAATATAATATATATTATATATATATATTATTTATATATATATATATATATATATATATATAATATATATATATATATAAACTCTAAAACCCAAGTGTATTCTTCAAGGTACGCCACTGATTATATATATATATATATATATATATATATATCTATATATATATATATATATATACTATATATATATATATATAATACTATATATATATATATATATATATATATATATATATATATATATATATATATAGCTATATATATATTAATATAATTGTTATATATTATATATATATATTATATATATATATATATTAATATATATATATATATATATATATATATATATATATATATATATATATATATATATAGTATATATGATATATATAGGAAGGCAGGGGTGAGGATGAACATACAGAAGACAGAGATATTAACAATAACAGGAGGAAATGAGGAGGGGATGAGGATGGTGGTGAGAGGGGAGGAGGTGAAGGCGGTAAATACCTGCAGTGATCTCGGAGGATGTTTTAACAGAAGGGGAGGAAGTGGAGCAGAGATTACGCAAAGAATGGAAAAGTATGGATTAGTTATGAAAGCGGTATACCCCATGATGAAAGATAAAAACATCGGAATAGAGGTTAAAAAAGTGATTTTTAAAAGTATACTGACTCCGACGCTGCTGTACGGTGCGAAAACATGGACAACAACGAGAAGAGAGGAGAGTAGAATACAAGCGGCGGAGATGAGGTATTAAGAACTATGATAGGAAAGAATAGGAGGGACAGAATAAGGAATGAAATAATTAGAGAAGATATAGAGGTGAAGAAGATGATACTGAAGATTGATGTGGGGAGATTGAGATGGTGGGGACATCTGGAGAGAATGGAACAGGACAGAATGCCGAAAAGAAGATGGAAATGGACACCAGAGGGCAGAAGACCAAGGGGAAGACCGAAGAAGAGATGGGCGGAGTCGGTGGAGGACTCTCTGGAAAGATGTCAGCTACCAAAAATGAGAGTGCTAAAGAGAAAAGGAATAGTGCAGCAGAGGGATATCTGGAGAAAGACGCTTGCGCTGCTGACAGGATGAAGAATCCTTCCTGGGAGAGGAAAAAGAAAAAGAAAAAAGAAAGAATATATATATATATATTATATGGACTATACTAAAGATTATATATATATATATATATATATATATATATATATAATATATATATATATATATATATATATATATATAATATATATAATATATTTATATATATATATATATATATTTTGAAGAAGGTCTTATTAGCTGTGATCAGGCTGGGAACACCAATCAGTTGTTTGACTCTTAAACGGCCAGGTAGCTCAGTGGAAGAGCACTCGCCCAAAACAAAGCCGAGGGCCCCAAGCTTATAAATGGTAGGGTGAGAGAAATGTGAGCTGTTCTCTCCTTGGGCTTCGCTTCATCTTACTCGGGTGTTAAAATGTGTGATGTTAATGTATAATTATATTTATATATAATATATTATAATATATACATATATATATATATAATATATATATATTATATATATTTATATATATATATTATATATATATATATATATATATATTATATATATATATATATATATATATATTATATATATATATATATATGCTCGTATATATATATATATAT
>JABUQX010053103.1:0-30000 GCA_015478945.1 Trachelipus rathkii
GAAAGAGATGACGCGATCACGGTAAATGTAAAATAGGTTCCTATATATTTTGCTGAATCATGTTCCGTTACCATTAAATTGATGGTTAGGATCATAAGGCCTACTAGAAAATATATTAAAAAAAAAAAAAAAAAAAAAATCAAAACTGACGGAGTCGTAAACAGATAAGGTCATATATATATCTATAGTGCTATTAATGTATATATACTTTATAATATATATATATTATATTATATATATTTATATATATATATATTTATCATATATATATATTTATATATATATTAGTAGTATATATATATATATAATATATATAGTATATGTTACCCATTCAGTAAAATAAATAAAGACTGAATTAAACACAAATATTTAAAAAAATATAATTATTACATTTTAAAATATGGAAAAAAATTAAAAATAAGCTTAATTTTAAAATCACTACTAGAATGAATATAATTATTGACATTAATGGTATGCAACTTTCCACTATGAAACAAAACTTAATTTTGGACGAGATCTATTCTCCGTTAAAATAATAATAATAATAATCATATTATTATATATATATATATATTATTTATAACATAGTATATTTTTAGTAATGTTTATACTCATAATATATATAAATAATATAGTATATATATATAATATAATTATAGGGTATATATATATTTATATATGAATATATATAATAATATAGTATATATTAATATTTATTATATAAATATATATATTATATACTATATATAGTACTATATATAATATATTTTTGCGATGCGGAATGCGGATGCGGTTTAAAAAGGATGAGGGAACTGGCGGATGCGGATCTTAAAGTAGATGAGCAGATGGCGGATGCGGATTGCGATGCTGGATGTTTCTAATTGAAGTTTGATTAAAAATTTAATATATATATATGCCTATTAGTAATAATATAACTATATATTTATATATATAATATATATATTAGTAATATATTATATAATATATATATAATGATTATATATATATATATATATATATATATATATATATATTATTTATATTTATAATAAATATAGTAGTAACATATAATAGTATGTCACCGTTGACCCACGTTACGGGCAGAAGCCCATTCAAGGAGGGGGTAGTTTTGCACCAAAACCCTCAAATATGTTCATTACCTAACCACAAACTACCAGTATGAGCAAGCTGCAGGCTTTTAAAGTGAGGAGAGTTAATTCAGCAGGAAACACAGAAGATGGAAGAGAATTCCTCTGAACAGATTTGGCAGGAAAGAAGGAGCCACCGCAGCGAACAGCCTGGCGTACCAAATAGTCAACAAAACTTCAATAAGGCGCCAGACACAGCACCCTTGGTGCTAATAATCGAGGCCTCGTAAAGGATGGTGGTACGCGAGTGTAAGCTCCCTCGAGCCCTGCCGTGCGGTACCCTATAGAAAAGAGATAAGCACGAACATCGTGCCGTACAAAAAAGAGAATAAGATGGGTCGCAAGTGAAACTGGAAAGTGCAGAAAGTTTTATAAAGCCCTTTGGCCTTTGCTCGACCTATCCAAAAAGCCGGGTGAAAACATGGGCCCCCCTGATATGAAGCAGTCTGCATACATAGTGGAGGATGTAGGCTTTGTATAGGCTGGAGCAATGGAAGAAGAGGAAAAGTCTCGCAGCCTAACAGAACTCCATTTCTTTGAGGCCTGCCTAGCAACCGTTTTGATGTGAGGTTTCCAAGACATTTTTTGCTTTATGTTATGGGCAAGGTGTTTAATATTGTCAATCTACGAGAGCGAAGGAACCGTGAAAGAGATAGGAAGTTAGATAGGTGTCTTTAGAGAGGGAGATTTGTAGAAGTTGGGTTTTTTTAAAGAATGAATTTCACAAGGTTGAGACGGACCCCACCCGGGTAAATTTCTAGTCCAGATCAGCGAGAATAAGAATCCGGAATAATTAAGACGAGAGGCATTTAGAAAATAAAAGAGGGAGCAGATTGGAAATGAGTTGAAGAATGATAGGTCGAGTCATGGCATACGAGGTGGATGAGTTAAATGGTGCAGGTGAGAAAGATCATGTATGAAAAGTAGGAATAAAGTAGGGAGATAAGCGAACCCTGAGGAACACCCTTTTTGACAAAATAAGAAGTCTGCCCATCAACAACAGCCGATATTTAGTGATCTGAAAGAAATAGACAGTAAAGTAAGCAAAGAGGAAAGGAGGAAACCAAAGGGAGGGGAGCTTGGAGAGCAGTGACGCGTGTCATTACCCGGTCCTGGCCTTGGATATGACAAGCGCACATCGCAAGTCTTCTCCTTAGTTCCTGAATGGGAAAACCATAAAATCAGTTAGATAGAAAAAGTATAAGGTCGCCAGTAGGACGTTGAGCTCCGAAATGCGTACTGGCGATGCGGAAAGAAGTGAATAGACTCCAGATGATCTAAGAAATGAGAGTTGCGTAGGGTTTCAAAGATCTTAGATAGAATAACAGGTGAGAGCTATCGGGCGATAGTTAGAAGGATCAGAGCCTGCTCCTTTTTTCCGAAACAGAGGTGGATCAATGTAGTGGCTTCCAACTGAAGGGAAGAGTATTTAGTATTGAGACATAGAGAAATATAGTGTGAAGTCGAGGGGCAGGGCATGCAAACGATAAGCAACACTCGATCAGAAACTCGGGGAGGTAAGTGCCATCTCGGCATCCCGCCTGTCCTACGTTCACGAGATTTCAGGAGCCCATGCACCCAATCAAATGTAATCACATGCAATGGCATAGGACACCATGGAGGAAGGAAGGAGGAGGAGGAGGGAGGCAGGAGCGCAGGAGGCACGGAGGAGGGAGGGGAGGGAGCGAGGAGGAGTGCCAGATCGTCTAGGGTTGAGTTTGAGAAATAGGAGGCCCCCTCCGAAGAGATTTTTTTTCAGTTGAATGAATTTGCAACTAGACACCAACAGATCGAATACATGAGGAGAAAGACAGGATTTTAGCAGAAGTCTGTTAGAGATGTTTTTTTGCAAGAGCCAGAAAGATTTATCAGTAGGAGAATTCAAGGAGGTTTAGCGCACTTGGTCGTTGAGTGAAAGCCCTCTGTTGCTAGACGAAGAGTAATCCTGCATACGATTTCTAGCTGATTGAAAAATTAGCAATATAGTGATAGAAGAACGGAATTTTCCACCCGAGTACGCACTGGTCTCTAGCCTGAATGACCAGTAATAGTACGCGTAAGGAAGCGCCATCGCGACAGAGACTTGGAGTACCATGGAGAGATTCACAATAGCGTTTAGTCAAGGAGAAGGAATGCAACGCTGCTCATACCATGCAACGAGTTAGCGAGCTCCCATTTTTAATTCGGCAGAAGTTCGAAGCGTCTACCGGATTCAAATCTGTTCATTCAATTATAGCTTACGTCAGCGAAAATTGTAAACCTTCGTGTCCGATTCGCGTGCTACGAAAAAACGGTATATATATATAGTATAGTATATATAGTATAGTATAATATAGTGCGATGATAAAGCGTATGTATTATATATAAGTATAATATATATCTATATATAGTACTATAAGAATTCGTATATATATATTATATTCTTATATTGATATATTTTAGAATATATATAAACTTGGACATTCCAAAATTAGACATTAAGAGAAATAAGAGACAGTAAAAAGCCACATGGGCTCTATCGAGACGGTTCCCGTCAACCCACTAACCTCAAACTGCTCATAGCAAATCCACAAAGCCCTAGGGCTTGTCAATTTGTTGTAACGTACAAATCCACCAATTTGGCTAGTCAAAACTAATGATATATAAATATGATAACCAAACCATCCACATGCATTTATAACTAAGTTATGGTCACGCAATGCATCTAAGTATAAGTATATCCAACTAAAAACCCGCCAATCTGGCTTCGTCAATATATTTATATGATTCCCAACACATCCATAAACGAATCTAACCCTTTCTTAAATGTTGAATCGAGTCAACTCAACACACTCCTCTGGCAAGACTAGTCCAAATATTATAAACACGCCTATTATGAATGGCATGGCTTTCTTTATATCAAGATGCATGCTTTCTTGTCTTAATTTGTCTATGTATTGGCGCCCTGTCACTGTCCATGGTTCTATTCCTATTGAAAAACTTTATTGATCTCGTGTATTTATCAAATAGATGTTATAATATTTGTAGAGCTTGTATGCTATGTCCCCGTCTGAGAAATGCCTTTCACTACATAATTATATATGATAGTATATATAATGATGTATATTATATATATAGTAGTATAGTATATATATATATAGATATATAATAATATAATAATATATATATAATATCTTATATATATATATGATATACCCATGTTACATGGGAGGTATAATATAGTGATATATCGCCGCGTCAGCTTACTGATCGAAGTATTATATATATTTTTATATATATATATATGTGTAGTTTATATATTGATTATATATATATTACAAAGTCGGGATCGGATCAGAGTATACTAATGCTACGTATCAGCTCGGTATCTATGTATATATATATAATATATAGATATATATAGGTATATATTAATTATTATATATATATAATATATAATATAATAATTATATATATTATTAATAATATATAGTATATATATAATAGAATATATAAATATATATATTATATATATATATATATAATATATATTTATATATATACTATATATATATATTTATAATTATATATATTTAGTATATATATTATATTAGTATATATAGTATATATGATATATATATGATATATGATTCGACCATATTATTATTTATTATCAAATATATATTTATATATATATATATTATATATAAATATATTATGTGTTATATATAAAATATATTTATCTGAATATATATTTATATTTATATATATATTATACGTATATATATATATATATATAGTATATTATACTAATATATATATCTAATTTGAGTTATGAGTATTATATTATTAGTAAATATATTATATATATATATATATATATACTATATATATATTTATGTATATATATATTAGTATATATATTATATATATATTATATATATAGTATATATATACTATATATTATATTATTAATTATATATTTATAATAATATCAGGGATATATATATATATCTATATAATTATATATAATATATTTTATAGTATGAGTGATATGTATATACTATATATAGTATAATATATATCTATATATATATAATTATTATATATATATATATAATATATAGTATATATTATATATATATATGATATATATATATTTATATATATAGTATATATATTTATATATTTATATATATGTATATATATATTATATATATTATATATTATAATATATATATATATATAGTAAATAATATATTATTATATATTATATATATATATATATAGTATATACTATATATATATATTTAACTATATTGTATTATATATAATGTAATATATTATATATATAATTATATATTATATAATATCATGATCTAATATATATATATATATATATATATATATTATATATATATCTATGATATATATATATATATAGTTATATAAGAATATAGTAATATTTATATTTATGATATTATAGTATCTAATTTTAAGGATTTCTAAATATATATAATTCTTTAATAGTATATATGTATAGTATATATTAAATATATATTATTTTAATATATATATATTATATATATATATATTAGTATATTATATATATATATATATATATATAGATATATATATATATAGTATATATAAATAAGGTATATATAGTAATATTATATAGATATATATATTATATATATATATATATATCTATATATATCTATATATATATAGTATATATATATGATATTATAATATATATATATATTATATATTATCATATATATATATATATATATTATTATATATATATAGTTAATTATATATAATCTATATATATATATATATATATAATATATTATAATATATGAATATTATTATATATATTATATATATATAAAGTCAGGGGATTATAGGTGCAGTAGTTTTAGGCTATGTATCAATATATAGTATATCTAATATATATATATATATAGTATATTAATATATTATATATATATATATATTATAGTAGTAGGGCTTAATAGTAGAGTAGCTATATATATATTATATATATTATATAGTATATTATCTATATATATAAATATATATATATTATGATGGGAAGATGGTAATTGCCATTTAACAGCAAATCTTTCTTATAACTATATTGATCTCATATCCAGAAAACTACAATAGCTAGCAGGAAAGGAATACAATTGCTGGAATGCTGCGTCCAATTTTAGTCCGGAAAATGTAAAAAAAAAAAAAAAAAAAAAAAAAATTCTCAAAAACTACCAATATTTTGTATTTGCTTTTTTTTTTTTACTAAAGACTACCCCAAGGGTATCTGAAAATCTGCGATGGCAGGAGTCGGGGTCTCTCGGCCCTTCGGGGGAACTACGGGGTAGGACTATTCCCCCCTCCGGGGAGGGTCCTACCGGAACGCCCCGCTCTTTGGTATTTGGGTGTCGCGGGGGTTCGTCCGCCGCTTCCGTTCCTATCGGGTCAGTGGAAAAGCGTCCCCCCCCTGTGTCCCGTCGGCTCCGAGCCCGCAGTGACATGTATTTGCCGGTGGTAATACTTTACAAAATAAATGATTATGATATATATCTATGTCCCCTGCTCCTAATAAAAAAAAAAAAAGAAATGAATTATGTTTATTTATTTATTATTATTTGATTGTTATTTTTTTTTTTAACAGTTTTCACAGTAAAATTGAAATTTTATGAGGATTCCAAAAATGTATTCCTTTCGCTGTAGCCTATTGTAGTTTTTGAGATTTTTTTTGTTTTTTTTTTTTTTTTTTTTTTTTTTTTTTTTTTTTTTTTTTTTTTAGCCAAGTTGATGGACATGTGCTTGCGCACTAAAATGGAGGAGCCATGTTCGGAGTTGAGGGTGTTTCCCAACAATGATATCCTTTTCCTGTTGCTATTGTATGTTTTTTTGAGATTCGGGATTTTTAACAATGAAAAATTTTGTGTTAATGGAAATACTATAAGCATTATATATATTATATATATATATTATATGATGAATATTATATATTATATATATATATATATATATATATATATATACTATAAGATATATACTATAGTAGTATAAGTATTCATATATATTTATGATGTAGGTATAATATAGCATATATATCATTTATTATAGCCGGTAGGCGATAAGAGAGCACGGTAATAAGACTATATTACGAGATGGCTCAGAAGGCACATCGGAAGATCGGTAGAATGTAGTCAAGTCTCTCAATATTTATTATATATATATATAATATATAGTATAATATTATATAATATTATATACTAATATATATAGTATATATATATATATATATATAGTATATATATAAGGATATATATATATAGTATATATATATATATATCATATATATACTATTATATATAATAATATATATAACTATTATATATATAAGATATATATATTTAATATATTAAATAAGCATGTATTAATGTATGATATATATTATATTTTATACTATACTATACTATATTTATATATATTATATATTAGATATATACTATATATATATATAATTATATCTATATATAATTAGGATCGGGCAGAATTGCGATGTATGATAGCGCGATATATTAGTATAATATAAAAATATAAACTTAATAAGCACTTAAAGATTAGCAGCGTTGATAAGAAGAGTGGATAAGAATACGGAAAGTATTACGTATATATATATATGATATAATTATGGTATATATTCATAGATATATATTTATATATCTATAGTATATTATAATATATATATATATAATATAATATATATATATTAATATATAGTATATTAAGATTTATATATATTATCATGAATTCTATCGTATATATTATATAATATATATATAATATATAAATTATATATATAGTATTTATATATTTTTCTATATATATAATATTTATAATTATATTATATATATATATATTATATAGCTATATATATTATATATAGGTATATATAACTATATTATTATATTATGATAATCTAAGGATTTTATTATATATTTGCATAGTTCTATATAGTATTTGATATTATTATTCAATATATTATATTGTATAAATATATATATATTATTATAGATATATATATATAATATATATGATCTTATGATATATATTATATAATATAGTATTATATAGTATTTATATACTATATATTATACTTTATTATATTATGTATATATATGCATTTATATTTATAGTATTATATTATATATATATAGTATATATAGTATAATATATATATAATATATTATTATATATATATATATTACTAATTATATATTATATTAGTATAGTATTATTATATTATATAGTATAATTAATATTATATATGTAATGTAGTAGTTTGTATATATATATATGTATAATATAGTATTAATTTATAATAATAGTAATATAGTCATAGTAATAATATAATTAAAGTTATATTATTATAAGTTATATATAGTATTATTATATATATATATATATATATATGTATATATGATATATATTATATATATATATTTATATCTATATGTATATATATATATATTATTATTAATATAATATATAACGTATATATATATTTACCCTGGAGTAGTATATATTAATATTATTATAGAAAATTAAAAAATAATATTAATAAAGTATAACATATATATATATGATTATATATATATATATATATTAGTAATATATGATATATATATATATATATAATATATATATTATATATATTATATATTATATACATATAATATATATATATATATAGTATATATTTTAATTATTATATATATATAATAGTAGTATATTGACCTAATGAGCTATATACTATATATATAATATATAAATATCATATATATATATATATACTATTATATAAATAAGTGAAGTAATATTAGTGTTATATTAGCAATAATATTATGATATACAGATTATATATATATATTATGTATACTATCTACAAATTATATATATAAATATATATTTTATATATTATATATATATTATATATATATATATATATATATAATTACTATGGTATATATATAATATAATATATACTATATATGCTATTATATATATGTTAATATTTTATATAAGTATATAGTATATATATGTATATATAATACAGTCTATAATATATAATAGTATAGTATATCAATATATAGTATAGGTATTGCTGGTATATTTAAAAACTCTTTGTAGATCAACTCTCGTCTAAAATGATTTTTAAATAATACGATATAAAGTTAAGTATTTTTTATAATTTTATTTATTATTTCAAATGCTAATCAAAAATATTAAAAATTAAATTTTATTTTTAATTTTAGGTTTTTTTTAAAATGTTAAATAAATTATCTTTTTTTTATATATTTTGTTATATATATATAATATATCTTATATATATATTATATAGTATATATATATATATATATTTTAAAGATATGGAGGATGTATATATGTAAAGTTTTTTATATAAACTATAAGTAACAAGATATTAGATCGTTATTGTATATTATATATATACTATAGTGCTCTTTTTACGAGAGTTAGGCCACGTGGTGCCTAACTTCTAGTCTATCTCGAGCAAATTAAAGAATTTAAAAATTTTATGTCGAGTCACACATAGGACGAAGACCTTTTTTTTCTTTCTTTTTTTTTTCTGCGACATGACCATACGTAAAAGAAGCATATATACAAGCTTTTATGGTTTAATAGTGAATGAAGTCTGTAAAACGCGAGCAACACGTCTTCGGAGCAAATGGCTGAGCATGCCTGGTGTTATGGCTCTCGTAAAGTGGATCAGTGACAGTAGATTTAATGACTGTTTATTTATTGTCAAGTTCTATTAGCAAGCGACAAAATAAATTGTTTTTAAGAATTTTTTCAGCCTATTGAAATATATAAGTATTAAATTTATTGAGTTTGTCTAGATTATTGTTTAAAAAATCTTTTATTTTTTTTACACAGGAGATATATTTATAAGAACAATTCCATTATATATATATATATATAATATATATATATATATATATATATATAATATATAATATAATATATTATTATATATATACTGTTATATAGATATATTTATATATATATGATAATAGAGTATAATATTTATATATATATAATATATATATGATATATATAGTAATATATATATATAGGTTATATATATAACTATATAGGTATATTTGATATACTATATATATTATATATATATATATATATATAAATATAGTATAATAGTGGTCAGCGTTTCTATTGTCCGTCATATGTATCTGAAAAACTATTAATCGGCTACAGTAAAACGGAATAGCATTGCTGGAATGCTGGTCCAATGCTGGTTCTTGGAATGTAAAATATATATATATATATTATATATATAGAGTATATATAAATATACGTCATATTTATATATATATTATATATATATATATATATATATAAGCATAGTAGTTTCAAAAACCTACAATAGCTAGACAGCGAAAAAGGAATACTATTGTTTCTGGAATCGACTGGTAAACATTTCACATAAAGAAAAGTTGTAAAAAAAAAATAATAAAAAAAAAAAATTAATTAGTTAATAATTATAGCTCAATAGAATGATTTTGAAGGCTATTTTAGAGACCTTTTATGTGGTTTCTCGATACAAATAAATGAGACACTATTAAATTTTGCTTTTATCGCACACTATGGGGTCTCGAGCCGACGGGGAACATCAGGGGGGATGTTTTCTATAACCGTAGGGGAGGGAAGGACCGGAAACGCCGCGGCGACGCGACACCAAATACCAAATGAGAGAGCGGGGGTTTCGGAGCACCCTGCATGCAGTGGATGTTGAATAGTTATGAGCAATAAGCCCAGGTCTTTGTTTGTACCACGCGGAAGCGGAGAGTACACATAGGGCCGACTTGCCTGCAGATACTTGTGTTGCGGGGTCAGATTAAGCTCCTTCGGGGGTGATTTTCTTTAGTGAAAAAAGAATATAAAGTAGCAACTAATCTTGGAATGAGAGGAATCTATTTGTATTTTAACGAGTAACCAGTAAGAGGTGGAGTGAAGTCTCTGTCAGTGATATGGGGTTAATAGGTATTACATCATTGATTTTTTTTTTGTTTTTTTTTTACATTTTCCTATGGTGAAAATTTTACCAGGCATATCCAAAAATGTATTCGCTTTTATTTAATATGAGATTACTTTATTTAATATGAGATTATTTTATTTATTTTTTTTTTTTTTTTTTTTTACGATTCCAGGACGCAGCATTTGGACCAGTCATCCAGCAATGTAATCCCGTTTATACTGGTAGCATTATAGTTTCTTAAGAGTAGCATAATGAACGCGGACACGAACAAGTCGGAAACTGCGTGGACCGATAGAAGTAGAGTAAGTAAGACAGAGTTATATATATATAATATATATAGATATAAGTATATATATATTATATGTATATATAATATATTTAAATAGTATTATATATATATATCGTATATATATGTATATTATATTATATATATATATAATATATATTATATATATATACTATTATTATAATAGTATAGTGTGGAACGTAATAAATTTAGTCCACACGATATAACGAAAACTACGTAATTTACCACGAAACAGATGACATATTTGTAGTTAGCGAGAATTAAAGTTTCCTCATCGGTAAATGTTTTTTTTTTTTTATAAAGGAGTTGTAATAGAAAATTAAATGATTAAGATTGAAAATTTTGTTTCTTATTCACCGAGATGGAAGTCGATTATTAATGTGCACGGAACAAATTTTAGTCCACTGAGGAAGGCCGTTTTATATGTTGGAACGATAATATAAACTTGATGTGGTATTATTGCTTATTCAATGTAAATCGTAAGTAATATGATTAGTTTTAAAAGCATGCCCGTGTTTGTAGTATGGCCCGGATTTATAAACGTGTTCGTCTGACCTGTTCGCGCAAGGATGATCCCTTTAGATTCCTCGCCTTAACGTAAATTATAATCGACCCTTGAGAATTTTTTATATAAGGAACAGCCTTGACTTCGCAAAATTCTTTCAGGAATTTTCTCCTTAGTCAAGGTACTATGACGAAAAACGCTTGGAATGCGTCTGTGTAAGGTTTTTGGTTCCGAGCGGCAGCCATCTTGTTTTTTTTATGTGTAACAATTTTTCTCTGCTATTATATTTTATATTTACTTGTCATTATGTGGCATTTATTATGTAAAATTATGTTTGTCAAATAGTTACATCGTCAAAACATATGTTGCTATGGACATAGTATATATAATATATATATATATATATATATATAGATTAGGTTATATATATATAATAATAGTAATATTATATATATAGTATATAGTATATTATATATATATATATTGATAGTATCTATAACCGCGGTGCGGGACTTCGCTAGTCAGATGTTATTACCTTGTCGATGGGCAAGTGGTGAGTCCTCTGCCGGAAGTCGACGCGACCAGTTCAGGATCGACAGACTGAGTGATTAGGATAGCAGACACTAGTGAGCCGATCGAAGGTAAAACTAGCCGAGATGGGCGCAATCTGGTGGGGGATTGAGGTAAAGTACTGGGGGGGCATGCAAATAGGATAAAGATCGTTGCTGCGAATTAATGTTAATGGATTTATTTAAGAATTCTGGAATATAGTTTGGGACTGTTGAGGCGAATTACTTCTAATGGGCTCTTCCGATATTATAGTGTGGGGTTTAGATCCGGGTGTCGGAACAGGGACGTATGGTAAAGAGTGGTGGGCTATGGTGCCAAGCTCTACGTGGAGAGTAATATGCAGACGAGTAGTGGAGTTCAAACAGGATACGAAATTAAAGCGGAGTTGTGGGCGAAGCGGCTCATGAGTTGGATGATTAAGAGCGACACGTCAGAGAGTGTGGCTTGTGTGAGATTATATGCTGGGCAAATCGTGTTAATTCTCGGTGAAGCCCACTCATGTGTGGATTAATGTAGCGACGTATATCAATACGGGCGGCGTCAGTTAGATAATTCGTGTTATGGTTATATATATATATCTATATAAATATATATATACAATTATACTATATCAGTTCACTGTAATGCCAATGTTTTAATTAGTCAATTAGATTTTTACCCAATCAGAGGATACGAAAGCCACTCACCTTTCACAGAGGTTCAATAACATTATAGTGAAATAAACTGTTCCTATATTTGAAAACGTAATATTTTTAGGTTTGACGTCATATTGAAATATACGAACTTTAAGAACTTCCTGGACAATATGATTAATGTAAGAATGTTTCAGGTAATATAGCTTTAAAATATCTTGTATAAAAAGAATAAAATAGCTCTTATACCACATGTAACAAATTTGCATGAGAGAATAATAGAAGGAAGGACAAGAGCTCGGGTAGGACCAATATTGGGTGAGAAGCAAGACGAATATAGGAAAAATCGGAATGTTACAAATTTGATTTTTGGATTGAGAAAGTTTGGGAGTTGATTGAGAATCTCAATTTAGCTTTCATAAACTTGCAAAAGAAGGCCTTTGATTTCATACCCAGAGAGAGGTTATGGGAAGATGAAGGCTTATTGATGAAGTAAATTAAAAGCTTATATGTCCCCTGCACATGCAGTATCAAAACATCGACAGGGCAAAACGAAGGCTTAACACTGAATAGGAAGAACCTTGTAAAACTAGGCACGTGGTTACGTTATTCCCCTTTAAAGAACAGGTCTGACTTTTTAATTTAAGAAAGTTGAATCATTCATCTTTTAGGTATCCATACAATTTAACACGTGACAACTTTAATTTACATCTTGACATTTTTTTACGACATTCAGACATTGTTAATGATTACTGATGCGGTATTGCGTTATTAATTTTATTAACATCGTTGAAAAGTAAATAATTTTACATCAAAACCAAACTCCTTACGAATATTAGTCGTCATTGATGAAAATATTAAGAGTGTTATCAGGTCAAAAATTTTTAGCCGTTAGTACGTCGCTTGGGTCGAATCATGGAATCAGTACGTGCGCGAGTCTCTCTCTCTCTCTCTTCTCCTCTTCTCTCCTTCCTATATAATATATATTATATATAGTATATATATATAATATATAATATATATATATATATATATATATATTATTCGGAGGGATATTTAATCATAGTGATCTGGGGGTGAGATCTGTGGGGGTTTTGTTTCGGGTATAAAGTCAGTCTAGAAAAGGTGTACGTATATAGAGATAATGTAGTTATGTATATAAGTGAGTTATATACGTATACTAATAATATCGATATTGATAACATTACTCCGATGAGGTATTATTGCTGACTGTGTTGGAGTTGGGCGTGTTAAAAACAGCAGGGAAACGGAAAAAGAAGAAAAGACGAAGATCTAGGATAAAAGAGTAAAGAAGACGATGAAAACTTCAACAGGACTATTAAAGAGAGTTCTAGAAGGTGTTTTGTTTTTTCAGATGTGTCAGAGTAAAGAAAGAGGTGTGGCAGTGTTTGAGGCCAGATTGCTGATTTTGGAACTCAGCCTATCCAAAATTTTGAATTAAATCTTACTCTAAAATATTTAACAAGTTTTTTAGTGGTCAAAAATAGTTAAATTAAACGTCCAGTTTATAAATATATTGATATTATTTATTAAACGAAACTCAGAGGAGGAGCACCAAAATTTTTTAATTCAGTTCTTTGGGAAATTTTAATGATATTAAATAGACAAATATAAAAGCGGTATCCTAAATAATTTATTTGAGGAGCGGCAAAACATCGTATCCATTCTTTTTGACATAAAATTGAATTAAAAATTATTTTTCATACTTTAATAAAGCTTCTATGATATATTCTGGGTCTAAAAATGTGGAGGTTTAACGCGAGTTTGATCAATAATATGAAGATTAATCTCGCATGGCGGAAGCTGGAACTTCTTCGCCATTTTACTCTTCACGTGGAAACGTCGTGGGAGTAGTAAAAGTATCATCTGCCGGTTGGACACCACCATGCCATGCATTCCCATGCGGACGCAGCGGTGTTTAAGAATGGATTACTATATTATATAATATATATAATATATATATATATATATATTATATATAATATATATATATATATATATATACGTATATAATATATATATATATATATATTATACATATATGTATTTACTATATATTATATATTATATATATATATATATATATTTATCATATATTAATATATATTATAATAATATAGGTGAACATTTGGTTAAAAGCCACAACTATCATCGATACATATCTCAAAAACTACAATAGCCGCAGGGAAAAGGAATACATTGCTGGGATGCTGGTTCACATTCGCGAATATTGAAAAAAAATAAAGAAAAATATACTAATCTAATATTCTTATTGAATAATAAGAAAAGAATCAGTATATATATCGGTTCAAAAACTACAAATAAGCATATGAAATGTCAAAGGTCATTTGATCCTGTAAAGAAATTTTAAGATATTGAAATATGTAAAAAAAAATAGAAAAATTAAAAAGATTTATTGTTTTAATTAATTATATAGATACTAACAATGGTTTGTTCCGTAGGTTCCTGCTTGGGTTACCTCGTTGAAAATAAATAGAGCTTTCTATTAAATTGTTGCTTTTTTTTTGTTTTGACCTATAAAGAATACCCAAGAGATACCGTGCACGATGGCAGGAGTCTGGCGGTCTCTCGGCTTGAGAGCCCGGGGAACTAACGGGGTAGAACTAATTCCCCTCCCCTACAGGGGGAGGGTCTCGCGGAACCCCCCTGCTTTGTTATTCTGGGTGTCGCGGAAGGTCCTCCGCCGAACTACCTATCGGGTATGATAAAGAAAGCCGTCCCCTGCCCCCCTGCAGAGCCGTCGGGTTATACGATAACGAAGCAACGTATGTCGTTCTCCCGTTCGTCCTCGAAGCCCCTACATGCCATAAGAAAATGGACTTAGTTGGAGAGAGTGCCGGATCTGCGCTTGACTGTAGATATGGCACGATCATTTTTAGAGAGGAGGGCTATGGTAGGCGGGAGTGAGCGATAGGTAGTCATTAATATATATCTACTATCGTTGAGTGTCTCTTGTATAGTTATGCTCGAAAACTCACTGAGTCTATTTATGTGAAGCTTATACTGAGGAGTTACGAGAGAGAGTGCCGCTCACTCGGTGTTAATATTAGGTTATAGCTATGGTTCCGAAACGGATAATTCGGATTTGCAGTAGAATACCAGGGGTGTTGTCAAAGTATTTTGATAGTAAAGCTGAATAATCTATACTCATATATATTATATAAGTATATATATATGATATTATACTGTAATATATATATCCCCTGCTCCTAAAAGAAAAAAATAGAGAATATTTTTTTTTGATTTTTGATGTTGATTATTAATATTATTTCCTAACTAAAATCTTTATCAAGGATTCCAAAAAGGTATTTCTTTTCGCTGTAGCTATTGGTGGTTTTTGAGAGTTGAATTTTATTTATTTTTTTATCAGTTTCGCCAATAAAATTTTGCCAGAACTCCAGCAATGTATTTTTCCTGGTAGCTATTGTAGTTTTTGAGATTGGAATCGATGATAGTTGTGGATTTAAACCAAATATCACACATATATAAAAATGTATATTATAAAATATATATATAATATATAATTATATTATATAATATATATATATATATAATATATAGTATCTATATATATATTGTATATATATATTATAGTATCATAATTATGTATTAATATATATATATATATAAAATATATATATATATATATATAATATATATATATATTAATATATATATATATATAATATAGTATATTATAATATAATAATATAGTATAATATATTAATCTATATTAAGTAAATATACATATATCTATATATTATATATATAGTATATAAGATACATAAGTTAAGTTAAGTATTAAGTTAAGCCCGCCTGAATACTGAATTCAAGTGAGTGATTGAATTTATATGTAATAGTAATATATATAAAATATATATATTTATATATATATATACTTAATTATATATATATATAGTATATATATAAATATAATATACAATATATATAAATATATATATATATATATATTATATAACTTAGTGAAGTTGCATAATAAACAGAAGAAAGACTCTATAGAACTTTTTCAAAAGAACTTTATTTGAGATAAAAGTGTTTCATATATTATAGTAAGTATTATAGTATATATATATATATATATATATATATATATATATATTAAATATATTATATATATAATATTATATAGAACAAATTTTTATATTTTTTTTTTATTACTATTATATATATATATACCTCATATATTTATAACTATTAAGATAGTAATTATATAGCGGTAGTGATATTCTTGACCTTAAAAAAAAAAAAAAAAAAAAAAAAAAAAAAAAAAAAAAAAAAAAAAAAAAAAAAAAAAAAAAAAAAAAAAAAAAAAATTATTTTACTTATATTCCAATAGGGAAAATTATACGTCTGCGGATATCACCTGATATTCTCCCACGATGTTTTGGCATGTTCATCAAGGGCTAATGTTGTCCTTTCTTCATGGGGAATCCAGTCTCGAACAATGCACCCCCAAAGGTTCTCAATGGGTTTTAGGTCACATCCACGACTTGGTCAAGGTAGAAGTTGAATTGTTCTGTCGTGTTCTTCAAACCATTGGGTAACCCTTCGAGCTGTATGTATAGGGCTATTGTCATGCACATATAAAAATCTCTCAGGGTCTGGAAATAAAAATGTTCGAACAGTTGGTAAGAAAACCTCTTCTAATATTTCTAGATATTGATCGGATGTGAACCATCCATTTATGGTCGTGAGTTCTCCAAGAGAAAAATAATTCATCCACTCCCAAACGTTGCATGTCACGTGCCCACTTTTGGATTTTTCATATATGTTGCACGGTTGATAGCGCATGTTATTCAGTCGCCAACAATGCAGTGGACCGTGATCCGTAGATGAAAAGGTTTTCTCTTGCTAAAAACACCTGAGTTCCAAAACTCCAGTGTCTTTTCCTGCGATGCATCTGTAGCAAGAGCAAGTCTCGCGGCTCTTGTTATTTTGTTCTGTCGAATTTTTGCGTTTTAATAGCTGGTATCAGCGATAAATACCCACCTCGTTGAGACGATCTATCGAACTGTATGCTGAAGAGCAGTCAATAGATGTAAGTTGCCTCTGGATAGTTCTTTAACTTCGTGAAAGGGACTCTCCGGCTCCGGTAATGGTCGATTGCCTGGCGTTCGACACGAGTACTTCGCCGAGGGGCAGCGCCGCTACGGAACGCCGATCCTTAGATTCTCTTAAACGCTTCATATCTTTGGATCCAACTTCATCAGTTTATAATGTCCAGACCAAGGTGCTGGCGACTGGGCATTTCTGTTAAACTTGCCATCTTCGTGAAGCCTACAAATTTTACCCTCAATGCTAATACATTCACTCTTCTGGTCATCGTCCTGAATAAATATAATTTTAACTTATTAGACAAATCAACAGTGTACATAATTAAATGACAAGTGATGGTAATAATTTCAATTTCCCAGATTGGGTTGGGACTAACAATCATCTGGATACTATGTGTTGGTCTCCTCAACTCTCCATCGTAAATCCCAAGGTATGGTTTTAACAGTAATACTAGTGAAACATTGAATCATGCTAAGAGACGGCAAATATCAGTACAAATTTTATGCGTTAGAGTCGCGTGGTTGGGTCTTCTCTCTCTCTCTTCTCTCCTTATCTCTCTCTCTCTCAGTCTCTCTCTCTCTTCTCCTCTCTCCTCTCGATTTCTCTCTCTCTCTATATACATATATATTATTGTAAATATAAATAGGTATATATATAATATATACTATATATACTATATATATATATATAATATATATTTATAGATATAGTATATATAATATTATATATATATATATATTATAGTATTAATATTATATTATATATATATATTATGTTATATATAAATATATATACTATATAGTATATATAGTAATATAAATATAATATACTAATATATATAATATAGCATATAATAGTATTATATATATTATATATTATTATATATACTATATATCATTAAAAAGATGGTGAAGTTGCATAACAAAAGAAGAAAAATCTATAGACTTTTCAAAGAACTTTATTTAATAATAAAAAGTTTCATAAATAATAATGTTGAACCCTAAAATTCCAATCATTGACTTTTTTTTTGTATTTCTTCAGAGGAATAGTTAATGATTTTTTTATTTCCCATTTTTAGGACAGCCGTGGCCGAGAGACCCCGACTCCTGTCATGTTTGCGGTTTACCATATGATATTCCTTTAGTTAAACAATTACATATGTGTAGAAGGGAATTAAAATTATTCTTTTTTAACAAAGGAATACCATATGGTAAACTGCAAAGATTATGCAGGAGTCCGGGGTCTGTCGGCCCTGCCCGACTGGACGAAGCGAAAGGGGGGACTTCGTCCCTTTTTTGTCCCCGCGGTCACTTAGTCTTAGGTCTTAGGAAAACAAAAAAAAACAATTAATTCCGATGAAAAATTAAAAAAAAAAAAAAACACCTTAACGAAAATTTTCGCTGAAATCCAAATATATAATGTTTTTTTTACTTAGGTGTTGCCGTTCTTAGTTTACATTGTCTGCTTTAGAGAATCGTGATCCAATATATATATATATATTATATATGATTATATGATAATAATATATACTACATATATATAATATAATATATATATTATATAATAATATATAGTAATATAATATAATATATATTAATAGTATTATATATATAAACATTGCTTTTGCTTCTGATCTTACTCCAAAGACTTTGATTTTGGAATAGAAAGAAGTTAATTTTTTAGAGGGATAATACTTTTTATTCCCTTCTATAGACATTATATTTTTATAATTTATTAACACAAAGAATTCTTTCATGCTTTTTTCGAACTCCACATCGATATTTAAGATCTGCGGTTTCAAAAACTTATTATTAATCTTATTGACTTGTTGTAGTTAGGCTTTTTTTAGCCTAGCCATACCGTGGCGTAGCTTAACTCGTAGATGAAACCTGACGATATTTTAAAATAACAGGAAACCTAAATATGTTTTTAATTAAATTATTCTCCAAGAATGCAATATAATAACAAACAGGGAGAGTTATGTGAGATATGTCAAAAATATTGTTGCGTAAAAAAAAAATAAATAACAAAATAGCTTTTGCAACAAGTGAGTTTTAGTTATATAAATCCCGATCACCCATTCTTCTCTGAAACGAATTGGGTATGCAAAAAAAAAAAAAAAAAACAATTTATTGTTAATAATTATACTGGAATCTGAGTAGAAATCCTATTTTACAAAAATATCAATACGTTACTGTTTCAATAAATAGACTTTCTAGTAAAATTTTTGTTTTTGTTTTTTTAACTAACGAATAACCCAAGGTATTATAGTATATATTATATTATATATATATATATATATATATATATATATCATATATAATATATATATATTATATATTAATATAATATATATATATATACTTATATATAACTCTATAAAGTTATCTATAATGATATCCTAAAAAAAATATATAGGTATATATATATGCTTATATATATATATATATATATATATATATAATATTATATATATATATATTAGCATATATAGTAATAATATATATTATATATATATATATATATACTATATAATATATATAAATATATATAAATCATTAATAATAATATATAATATATATATATATATATATATATATATACTATTATAATATATATATAACTTATGTATATAATAATTATAATATACTATATTATATATATAATATACATATTATAGTAGGTATTAAACAGTAGTACTGCTAACTATTTTGCACTCGTGAAAAGCAGGAAATAATAGGTTGATGAAGGTATTTTATAATGAAGTTCAAAGAGAAAATAACTTCCTTGTTAGGATCCGTAAGTGAATAACATTCTCCTTTTAAGTCTAGTTAAATTTCTTGATGGACTTAAACTCAAAGTAATATGTTAATATGAATTAAAAAACTTTTATAGTCATATTCTTAAATACACAACATGGACATTTTTGGCAGTTACAATGTTTATTTGTTTGTTTCGTGAAAATATGGTCAGCGTAATGTTAAATACATAGGTGGTCGTTGTCGCGATATATTATCGCGATAATTTATTGCGATAACGATATCGAGTTATCTCTTATCCGATAAAATCGTTATCAATAATGGGTATCGCGATACTTTTTTGTTCCAACCTCAAGTTTAATCGATATTTTTAATATTTTGCTTCCAGTAATGGAACGGGCCAATAATCGTATCATGCACATGTACGTTCGCTCAGCTCAGTCTCCTACTAGCTGTCAGAGAGGGAGGTGTTAGTTGCTCTTGATCACTCCCGGTTTACATGTTTATTAGCTTTTTGAACACATGTGTAGTTTTTTAATTAACTCTGTTCTAACTCTATTCTTAAATCTCAACAGGTAATATTTTTATTATAATTTAGTAGTGCAGAGCAGCTAGAAACAGTAGTGCTTTACTATTTTGGAGTAGATATTGAATCAGTGATGACATCGCAAAAGAATGTGCCGTCATCAAGCCGAAGAGACTCAACGATTTATAGGTATCTCAATGTACCTATAATTGTGCTATTGGAATAGACGTTACCACTGCTTCTACTACTACTATTACTTCTAGTAGTAGTAGTTGAGTTCATTTACTAGATTTTACTTTCAATTGTTACTGGTTTTTATAAAATATTTTTATTTCAAATGATAAACTATTTTGTAATTACTATTAACTTAACGAAGACATCACAACAAAATAGTTCATTTAGTTCAAACTCTATAGAAACTAAACATTTTTTTGATGAACAACTATGATATCTTTTATTTTTATAAAAAAAGCAACAAAAAAAACTTCGTTTGTGAACAGTTTTTAGTAGTAGTAGTGGTATTTTATTTTTTTTAATTTTCCGTCAAAAACTGCATAAAATCTTTAAATTTTTTAAGCATATTCTCATTTTTTTTTTGCACTTAAAATACCTGCTAATTAGTAGGTGGTAATAAATGTTATAGACACCTTATTTTGAAAATTGTTTTTTTTTTTAAAAAAAATTACAATCCTGAAAAGTACTTTCAAAATATTTTAAGCAGAGAATAGTCATACCATGGAATGACACCGACCTTACGTTCTACAAACCATCTTATATAAACGCTAGTCAAACTTAAAATTTTTTATTAAGCTTGTTAGCTCAATGCGAACGAAAAAAAATCTGTTCATTTAGTCAAAGTAATGATATTTTTTTTATATCTCATGGAGGGAAAAAAGGAAATGCTAGAAAAAACAACAACATAAACATTTGGAAAATTTTAATCTTTTTAGACGGCAAAAAAAAAAACTTTATTCTCATATATATATAGAATCATATATATATTATAATATATATATTAAATATTATAATATAATCTATAATATATATATATATATCATATATATATATAATCTATATAACTTATAATATATATATATACTAATATATATATATATATAAAAAAAAAAAATTTTAAGGTAGATAAAATATATAGGCCTATTTATAAGTGGTTGACTCCAGGAGCGAAAATCAGTAATTAATGTATCGTTATTTTTATATTTTTAGGGTAAATTACATTAAATTTTGGGTAACCTAACCTAATCTAATCTAACCTAACCTAACCTTACCTACCTAACCTAACCTAACCTAACTAACAAACTAACTAAATTAACCTAACCTAATTCTAAGCGGAGTCAACCACATTAAAATGTCTATAATATATATATTAATGATATATATATATAAGTATATCATATATATAATATCTCTATATATATATTACTATTAGTATTATATATATTAATGAATTTATATAATATAGTATAGTATAGGTAGTGATATATATAGGGAGGGTATAATAGGTGATATTCGGTTCAGAAGCAACATTCTATTGATCTTAAATAAGCACCAGTGAAGCATGATGGTCGAAGCAGGGTCGAATTGAAAAACTGTTCCGAAATGGCCTTCTTTCTTTGGAGAGGCGATCGGATCTAGGTAAGTAGTCACCACCACCGCCTGCCTTACATTGTCTAATGCGCGCCGCTTCTTGTCGATGGTTCGAGTCCGTGGCGCGAGGGGAATTTTTCAGTCTATTATTGCAAAATTGTCGCAACAAGCATATTGTGCGCATGACGGCGTTCCTTGACTTTGGTCGTTGCTCCTGTAACCCATGAACACCATGAAGAATACCGTGAGCCAGCAGGGGTTCCACCATCCTTCAATGGATTTAAATAAGTATCGAAAGTTTCAAGCAAAGTGATATTCGAAGCAGGAGATTTGAAAACTCTTCGCAGAGGCTTGTTTTTTTCTGCGGAGTGGATCGGACTAGTAAGTCACACGAGCAACCACTATTGTCTATCAGCAGCACAAGCATTGTCGAATTGGTTCGAGTACCTGTCGCCGAAGTGATAATTTTTTTCCGTCTTATATTGCAAATGCTCGCAAACAAGCATCTTGTCGGTGCCATGTCGGCGTTCCTGGCTTTTGTCGGTTTGCTGCCTGTACACCCAGGAGCACCCCAGAAGAATGCCGTTAGCCCCAGCAGAGATTCCCAATCACCGCTTCCTGTGAATTTAAGTAAGTGTCGAGTTTAAAAGCGTGATATCGAATCTGTAGATTTGAAAACTTCCGAGATGCGTTCTTTTTGTAGGGAGGCGGATCACTAGTGGTAGAGCCTCCTGTTATGGTCTAACAGCCGACGCTGTTTGTAGATAGTTCAAAACCGTGGCGCGAAGCGATATTTTTTTCGTCTCGATTGGAAAGTGGTACACAGCAGCGCCCATTGTTGCCAATGGCGCCTTTGGCGTTCCTTGCGGCGGCTTGTTGCGTCCGGCTGGCAATGATCTTACCGAAAAACCCATGTACGCCCCAAATGGTCCACCATCCTTCTGTGGATTTTAAAAAGTATCAGAGTTCAAGAGCAGTTGAAATCGAAGCAAGGACACTTAAAAACGTAACGGAATACCTTTGTTTCTGTGTCGGAATCTGACTAGTGGTTTACACCTCTTGTATATGGTCTAAAACGACGCTGTTGTCGATGGTTCGAGTCCTGGCGCGAGTGTAATTTTTTTCTTCGTCTTATTATTAATGCAAATTTGTCGCAAACAAGCATGTTGTGCCCGCCATATCGCCGGTGACGATGACTTGGTTGATTGCTCCTCGTACACATTGGGAGCAAACTAGCAGATTGCCGTTTAGTCCTCAGCAGGTTCAACCCCCTTCAGTGAGATTGAATAATATCAAGTTCAAACGCAGTGATGATGAAGCAAGAAATTGAAAACTGTCCGAGATGCTTCTTTCTGGGAGGCGGATCGCAATAGGTAGAGCCTCCTGTAATTGTCTAACGGCGACGCTGGCTGTTGTGGATGGTTCGAGTCCTGGCGCGCGGGAAGAATTTATTTTCTTCGGTCTTATTATTGACAATTGTTCGCAAACAGCATGTTGTGCCCATCGTCGGGTTCTTTGACTTTGGTCGGTTGCTCCTTGTACCCAATGAGCACGCCCAGAAGAATGCCCGTGTAGCCCCAGCCAGGGGTTTCCAACCATCCCTTCTTGGATTTAATAGTATCGAATTTTAAAGCGGATACTCGAGCAGAACACTTGAAAACGAAGAGATACCTTATTTTTTTGTGTGTCGGATCGGACTAGTGGTGGAACTCTGTACTTGTCTAAACGGTGACTGCTTGTTCTGTTGACGGTTTCGTAAGTCCTGAGTGGCGGTGAATTTTCTTTCCTTTCATTATGGCCAATTTTCGGCAACAAAGAAAATGTTCCCATCTCGCGTGGCTGACTTATGGTTTGTTGCTCCTGTACCACGGGAGCAAACTAGCAAATGCTGTGTAGCCCCAGTAGGGGTTAAAAACACCCTTCTCTAGGGATTTAAATAAGTACCGTTTGAAGCAGTGATATCGAAGCAGGAGACTTGAAAACTGTTCCGAGATAACTTCTTTTTTTGGAGTGGCAAATCGACATATAAGTGAGAGCCTCCTGTACATTAGCTAACGGCGACGCTGCTGTCCGATGGTTCGAAGTCCTTGCGCGAGTGAAAATTTTTCATCGGCTTATTATGCAATTTAGCGCAAAACAAGCATCTAGCGCATCGTAGGCGGTGGCTGACTTATGGTTGCGCTTTGCTCCTGTAAACCCAGGAGCCAACCACATCAAATGAGCCGGGGTAGCCTCACAAAGTTCGTATATTCCTTTACTTTATATCTGGTAACTCTTATTCCAACCATAGTCTCACTACTATACATTACACATGTAACAACATACCCTATGTTAATACCAGCACACTCAAGACCTATTCCCTTGCATCCACTAAGGATATATTGCACCAGCCATACTACATACTGCACTTTCATACTACATTCTGCATCTCATCCTTCCCTTCAATCCACACATATGTCCTAATATTAAATCGGAGATTTGTTTCCACTGCTCACATCTAACATAACTTTACACAAAGAACTATCCTCACTCACTCAAACCATAACCTTACTCTATTCTACGTTTACTTTCAAACCTTACCTTTTACCACTACCTATAATAGACGAATGATTTAGTTTAGATTGGCCGAATCTGAAATACCATTTGAGGGATAGTAGAGAGAGATTCGGCAGGTGTGTAAAGGAAGGGTGAAAGTAAACGTAGAATAGAGTAAGGTTATGGTTTTGAGTGAGGATGAGTTTCTCTGTGGTAAAGTATGTTAGAGAGATCAATTGGACCGAGAGTGTGTCAAATATTTAGCGATAAGAGATCTGTGGATTGAAAGGGAGGATAGGAGTAGCCACACTTGAGGTATGAAAGTGTGAATGGAATGGAAGACTATCAGGCGACATAAATCCTCAGTGATGCAAGGGGAATAGGTCTGAAAGTGTGGCTAGGGATATACATACGGTTAATGCTTACTGTGCTAATGTATAAGTAGTGAGACATATGCTGGAAAATTAAAGTTACGATCATAAAGTAAAGAATTAGAACTTCTGCTGAGGCTACACGGCAATTTTGATGGTTCTGGGTTACAGGAGCACCCAACCAAAGTCAAGCCACGCCGACATGGGCATGCAGATGCTTGTGCGATAAATCTGCATAATAAGACGCATGAACATTACTCGCTGCCAGGATCGAACCATCGACAGCAGCGTCCACGTTAGACAACATGTTCAGGAGGCTCTACCACTTGTCCGATAATGCACTCCAGAAAAAGAAGGTTCTCGGAAAAGTTTTTCAAGTCCCTGCTTCGATATCACCTGCTTTCAAACGGTACTTATTAAATCCATAGAAGGGTTTTTGGAACCCCCTCTGGCTACACAGCATTCTGCTAGTTTTGCTCCCGTGTTAGCAGGAGCAACCACCACAGTCAGGCCACGCCGACATGGGAACATAATTCTTGTTGCGATAAATTTGCAATAATGAAAGGAAGAAAAAGTTTCACTCGCACCGGACCGAACCGTCAACACAGCGTCACCCGCTTAGACAATGATCAGGAAGTTCCAGCACTAGTCCATCCGACACACAAAAAATAAGGCTATCTCTTTCACGTTTCAAGCTTTCCTGCTCGATATCACGCTTAAATTCGATACCTTATTTAAATCCTATAGAAGGGTGTGAACCCCTGCTGGGCCACACGGACATTCTTCTGGGGCTCTCATGGGTTACAGGAGCCAAATCCGCAAAAGTCCAAGGACGCCGTACATGGGCCAACAACATGCTGTTGCGACAATTTGCAATACATAAGACGAAGAAAAATTCCTCGCGCCAGGAGCTCGAACATCGAGGACAGCGTCGCCCGTTAGAACAATGTAAAGGAGGCTCTACCACTTGCGATCCGCCTCCCAGAAAAAGAAAGCATCTCGGAAGTTTCAAATTTCTGCTTCAATATCACGCTTTGAACTTTGATATTATCAAATCAGCATAGAAAGGGTGGTTGGAACCGCTGCTGAGGATAACGGCATCTGCTAGTTTGCTCCATGGTAGAGAGCATCCACCAAAGTCAGGTCACGCGATATGGGCAAACAACATGCTTGTTGCGAAAATTTTGCCTTAATAAGGAGAAGAAAAATTTCACTCGCGCCAGATCGAACCATCGAC
Organism: Trachelipus rathkii; assembly: GCA_015478945.1. Taxonomy (NCBI): domain Eukaryota; kingdom Metazoa; phylum Arthropoda; class Malacostraca; order Isopoda; family Trachelipodidae; genus Trachelipus; species Trachelipus rathkii. The sequence continues at coordinate 27,392 of JABUQX010053103.1, forward strand.
AACAGCGTCGCTGTTTAGACAATGTACAAGAGGTTAACCACTAGTCAGATCCGACACCCCAGAAAAAAAGTATTTCGTTACAGTTTTTAAGTTTCTGCTTGATTCACTGCTTGAACTCGATACTTTTTAAATCCACAGAAGGATGGTTGGTAACCACTTCTGCGGGCTACAACGCTCATTCTTCAGGGATGCTCACTGGGTAACCGGACCGCAACCAACCAGGTAAGGAACGCAACAGGCGCACAACATGCTTCTTGCCACAAATTGCAATAAGACGAAAAAAAAATTCGCTCGCGCCAGGTTTTGAACTATCGACAACAGCGTCGCTGTAGCTGTTAGACAATGTACAAGAACCACTAGTCGATCCGCCTCCCTAGAAAAGGAACGCATCTCGGAAGCTTTCTCAAATCTCCTTCTCAATATCACTCTGCTTTGAAACTCGACACTTACTTAAATTACAGAAGGGTGATTGGAATCTCTGCTGGGGCTACACGGCAATTCTTCGGGGTGCTCCCTGGGTACAGAGCACCGACAAAGCCAAGGAAACGCCGACAGCAACACAAGATGCTTGTTGCGCAATTTGCCAAATAAAAGAACGAAAAAATTTCACTCGCGACAGGACCTCGAACCATCGACAAATGCGTCGCCGTTAGACAATGTAGAGGTGGCTCTGCTACTAGTCCGATCCACCTCCGCAGAAAAAAAGGCCTCTCGAAAGTTTTCAAATCTGCTGATATCACTGCTTTGAAACTCGCTATATATTTAAATCCACAGAAGGATGGTTGGAACCCCTGCTGGGCACACGGCATTCTTCATGGGTTGCATAGTGTTACAGGACAACCGACGCAAAGTCAAGAACGCCGACATTGAAATTATACTGTTTGCGACAAATTTCAATAAAAACGAAAAAATTCACTCGCGCCAGGACTCGAACCATCGACAAGAACGGCGCCGTTAGACAATGTACAGGAGGCTTTACTACTTACTAGTCCGATCCGCCTCCAAAAAAGAAGCCATCTCGGAACAAGTTTTCAATTCACTCTGCTCGACATCACTGCTTTCAACTGTGCTTATTTTAATTCAATAGAAGGTTCTTGGAACCTATATTATATATACTATAATATACATATATATAATATAAGAATATATATATATATATATATATTATATATAATATATATATAAATATATATTATATATATAAATATATATAAATATATATATTATATCGGAGGCATTTATGTATAAGTGGTTGACTCCGTTAAAATTAGGTTAGTTTAATTTAGGTAAGTTAGGTTAGTTAGGTTGGGTTAGGTTAGGTTAGGATATAGGTTAGGTTAGGGGGCTAGATTAGGTTAGTTACCACGAAAACATTTATGTAATTACCCTAAAATTTATTAGAAATAGACGATACGATTGAATTACTGATTTCCGCTCCTGGAAGTCCAACCACTTATAAATAGCCTAATAATAATAATAAATATATTATATAATTTGATATTAATATATATTATATAGTATATATAAATATATATATATATAGTATATATATATATATAAATATTATAATATATTTACTATATACTATTAGTATATATATATACATATGAGAATAAAGTTTTTTTTTTCCTGCGTCCTAAAAATTAAATTTCCAATGTTAATTGTTTCTTCTTTCAGAAACTATTCCGGACTAGGCCCATGCAGATTATAAAAAAAATCTACTAAAAAAAATGAAACAAGATTTTTTTCTTCACTATTTGTTACCAAGCTACATTCATATATACTTGTAATCAAACTGGACCGTTTATATTCAATGGTTTGTAGTAGACTAAGGTTGGGATGTCTATCCATTCGGTTTACTTATTTTCTCGTTCAATATATTTGAATACGTACTTTTCAGAGAATTGAATTTTTTTTAAAAAAAAAAAACAAATTTCTAAATTATGTGTCTATCTAAAATTTTAATTATCTCGACACAGTTAGAGTATTTTTAGTGCAAAAAAAAATGAAATATCTTAAAAATTAAAAGATTTTATGGCAGTCTTTGTGGAATATTAATAATTAAATAAAAATATTCCAACTCCTTAAAATTCTTGAAACTCGAATGGTTTTTTGTTTTGCTTTTTCATAAAATAAAGATATTTCAATAGTTGTTCATCAAATAAATATTTACTTTATCGGTTTGGAATAGGTTGAGGTTTTCTATGAAGCTCCCCTTAAAGTTTTCATCTGACAATGAACTCCTCTTGGCGCTGTAGATATCCTGGCCAAGGGAGAACAATCGCTCCACTGCAGCGCTGGAAGCATTTTTCATGTGAAATATTGTGCTGTCGCAAATTGTCTTTTTGTACTTTCCCGACTGTCCAAGGTAATTGATCATTGGTGATCTGAGTTTCTTCCGCAGTAGCTCAGCCTTCAATTAGACTTGTTGAGTTCCTTCTGGTCTTGTATTACTGGGCACAAGTTCTTTGCCCGCCAACACTGTATTTCAAACATCATATCAACCGAAATTATTAAGCAATACTGGTCTTGAGCTGCTCGTGCTACTACTAATTTAGTATTATAAATAAAAATATTACCTGTTGAGATTTAAGAATAGAGTTAGAACA